>DWPQ01002786.1:0-10207 GCA_018251795.1 Perichares adela | reverse complement strand
TTTGATCAGGACCCGGTGCCTTTTTTGGATGCATAGACTTCAATGTTGTACGCAGCTCGGACATTGTAACAGGTGGTTAAAAAAATGAATGGATTGATATTATGGTTCTGGTATTGATATTAAAGGGGTATTGTGTTATGGTGTACAGTGTAGCTTACTTAGTTCCTACACAATGGGGCTGAATGAGCGGATTCAAAATGGGATAAAATTTCAAAAGATTGGATAATTATATGTGCGTGTGTGTAGATATTGATAGGGTACAAATTCAATATATTGTGAAAAATCTTACAGCGGATTGTCGTAGACTGCTACATTAGAATTGATGACGTGGCACATTCCGTCTTCAGTCATGGCTGTTTCAAGCGAAATGTTCCAGTTCGTGTTAGTGGTTAGACAATTGCTAGGAATTCTCCTGAAAAATTCTGCCGACAGTTTTGAGTAAATTGTCGGATGGAAAAGCTGTAACATTTTTAAATCTTATGAGACTATTTTTATCAAGATATTAGTAATCTGTATTTGATTTAAATACTATCTATCTACTATACACAGTACACGAGGGGCATTTTTTAAAGATATAAAATATGTAGCTACGATTATAAATGATAATACAAATCACGAAGGGATATGTAAGAAAATAGTTGGCACAAATGTAGAAGGCCAGAAAAAATACTTTTTATTTGGCTGTCTCAAGTTGACTTTGTATCCCGCAATGGTGTGGATTTGATAAGGGAGGGGTAAATAAAACTAAATAAAAAAATAGATAACGTTAAAAATGTGTTGCTTATGAATCGACACCGAAAAAAAAGAAAAACATGAACCGCTGTTAAAAATTAGCAACACTATTATGATATGGTTACAATTTGTAAACGTAACGATTATGTCGCTCGAAGTAAAGCGGGCGGGTTCAGTACTATTTATCTATAGGTAAATGTAGTTTAAAAATATTCTCACCGAAGATATATTTTCGGGTACATTCAAATTCATGACATTCAAATTATCCATATTACCAGAGGCGATACCCCACAAAAGCGTATCCGTCTGAAGTCCAGTTCTTTTAAATGTTTCGCTGAAACGTAACTTACAATTAGTATTTCTGATATACTTTCTAGTATTACTAGCTGACATATCTTCCAGAACATTCCTAACGATATTCTCCTTCGCCTTTCGAAAACCTGATGTTCTAATGAATATGGACATAAGTAGATACTAATGTAAATTAAAAAGCTATCAAAGATAAAATAAATTATTATCAATTTAAAACTCACTCTTGTAAATGTTTGAATAAAGTAGCGTTAATTTTAGTTAGCGGACAGAGCGTTATAGCTGGGTATGAAATGTTCCAATCAAAATAATTCATCTCTACGCTCATAACAGTTGGTTGTTTCTGAAAGATAAGTAGTTCTTTATATAATACAATACAGTTTATTGTACGTAATAGCGAATAAAGTTACAGATAAACGCGCTGTTACAACAGCCGATCTTATCGCTAATAGCGGGGTCTTCCAGACAACATAGGGTAGACTTAAATATGTCCAAATTAAATGAAAGTATGCATTAGTGTAGAATATTAACAAGTACGAAGTACGTATGATGCTCACATAAGGTAAAGATGGGAAAAACTCAAGATACAAAAGGAGAAACGTACTAAACAAGAAAAAAGTGAAATTGGAATACAATGGAGTGTTAACTTTTCAATTTAAAGGGATAAAATGCAGGAATATATTGATTAGAGTTTGTTCAATAGACAACGCAGCGAGTTCCGAAAACAAAGAGCGAGCTTACAATTATTAAATGTCTATTTTTAAGTTAGTATTCATAGGTAAGGTAGGTACTCACAATAAATCTCGTATATTGCGCCGATACTAAAACAACTATAAACGTGATAGAACCCATGAAACTGATCAGCCAAAATAACCTGCGATCAGAAACGTAATTTTTAAAAATTAATATTAAAAAAAATCTATATTCATGCTTACCTATATGTTAAAGTATTATGTAAGTGCTTATTTAATAAAATTTATTGACTAGACCCAGATTATAATTGACTAGCTACCGCTCTCTGAGATATTTTCGACTCCCATTACTTTTTTTAATCTTTCTACCATCCCTGAAGGCATTCAGCGTCCACTGGGAATATTACTTATTCATTTTGAGAAGGACAACTCAGGATTATGCAAAATTCATAAAAAAAAACAATTTTAAGTAAGATTACGAAGATATTATTCTACTTAGTTTGTTATTTTGTGTTAGCTTTAGACGAACTCAAATTGCAGAGTAGGTACTACATTACTGTTATGTATTCTACGCTACTATTACCCAAGTAGGTACCTACTTGATGAGATTTCCTTTATACAATAAAATAATCTATAAAAAATTAAGTAATAAATGTTATTCGTGTCTTTTGCAATAAGTAATTCAAATACCCAAAATATCCAGCGCAGAGATGATTGCGCCTGTTACTAGTAAATAGCAATTGTTTGTATTTCAGGTAAGTGCTATTTGTAAGCTTTATACACACAATATTTCCAAATATCAAAGGATTATTAGTACACTGCTTCACTGCTTCAACATGTTATTTCATTTATAATGTCAATAAATATGTATTTTTTTTATATACACACATCACCTGTAATAGTCCAGCTGTTGGGCTCAAGTCTCCCTCACAATACGAGGGTTTAATTGGCCATCATATACCTGAGAATATAATGGGGAACTCTCAGGTATGCAGTTTTTCAGCAACAATATATTTTTTAATCCCTACTAATATTATAAATGCGAAAGTAACTCTGTCTGTCTGCTACGCTTTCACGCCTAAACCACTGAACCGATTTTGATGAAATTCGGTGTGAAGATAGAACTGAACTTAGGAAAGAACATAGGCTAAATAAATAAAAAAATAAAAAGTATTTTTATCCCGAGTTTCCTTTGGGTCCCGAAGCGAAGCGAAGGCGGTTCCCTAGTAGAAGATAATACAATAATCGTCCATGAATAAGACATGTTTTAAATTGACAGATTTAGTTGTGAACACAGAAAGCGTGGCACATTATGCAACATCACGCGGGGATCACAAGGATTGGTTCTGGTACAGGATCGGGCGGCGAGAGTGCCGGAATTAAGTGAAAAAACATCTCAAATACAAAAACTTTTGGACAACAACCGCTTGTATTTACAAAACAATGGACTATTTTAGGAAAAGCTTAATTTTGTACATTAAGTAATACCGTGCTTGACAGTAATAGACAGTTTTGAAAAATATTAGTGAATGAAAACCTTCGGCTTCTTTCGTATTTTTTCTTGATTTAAATTAATAAAAGTACGTGTAGTTTTTTATTGATTTAATTTTTAGTAGTTTAAGTTACAGTATTTTAGAAACAATCAAGTATAAATGGCCCGCAGATAGTTAAATACCGTCTATTGGAATTATCTAATTGTGGCTAATATAAGGTATGTTTTTAGAAAGTTAATTCAATTAAAAACTTATATAAAGACATTTTATAAAAAGATAAACGATTCGCCTAAGTTGGTACTAAACCATTCATTTGCAATTAAGTTAGTCGCTGTAAGTAACTTTATGAATCAGTTGGAGAGGGGTTTGCTTGCAATGTTTACATATTCTATTTTCTATGTAGTAGATCCTGTTCGAATTCAATAATCAATGAAACTCGTCTTCATCAGCCAATGAATGTGCTGGACCCAGAACCCCTTTTTCTCTATAGCGCCACTGACTGCGTTTGCTTGAACCATATCAAAAAAAAATTATAACAACTTTGTTGTGACAAAATTATATTTGTCACGAATGATGTGATTCTTTGAAGTCAGGTCGCCCGCGCTGCTTCACCTAGTTCCCAGTAACAAACCCCGCAGTACCTGCGTGATGATGCATAATGCCATCCACACTCCACCTGACACGGTGGTTACTAATTAAAAAAAAACTACACGAGAAAAACATGAGATTCATCTATGAGAAGGCCTTAACTTAGAGTCGAGAGAAGTGAAGATATTACACAAACCATTATCGACTCCTATACACTGATGAAAACATCGAAAAGTTAATGCAGATGAACAAATGTAAGTTTAAAACAAGTTTAACTTATGTATGTAAAATAAATATTTCAAAGTACAAAAACTATTGTCACAAGTTTTGGCACAAATAGCTTAATAAGTTAAACAGTTTTGTGTAAAATTCGACGATCAATCGATTTGTCTGTTCTTTAACTATTCCAAAACATTTATGTGGAGGACAACCTAACAAATCAATTTTTGTATTATATTTAAAAACATAAAATGTTATTTAAAAAAAAACGGTTGACTTATGTATTTCCTATGTAATAAACATATGTTCTTAATAAAAATAGCTTAATATAGAATTGTATTTCATACATGTTCGTGCACTGTTTAACCCCATATTGATAGCACTCAGTCTGCATTCCCGTTTAATTCCGCTACCGACGCGGCGACGCCCGATTCTGCTTCAGGCAACAATCCCCACGCAATCCCCGCGTGATACTGCATAATGTAGTCCGTAAGCCTTCACTCTTGCGACAAAAAATCTATCAATTTTAAAGGAATCTCCTGCGAGGAACATAATTGGCTACATAAGCATCTACGCTTAGATGAAAAATTATGTTGGAAAACATTTCGTGATAAAACTCTCTCACGAAACTGACCTTCATCTCAGTTTATGGATATAAATAATATGAAAAATATACAGTACGCGTAATTTTCAATTTTAATTTTGTAATTGTATTGTAATTCAAATTACACAATACGTATTTTTAAAAAATGTGACTATAATTATATTTAAAGATAATTAACTGTTACCTAATTCAAATTGAATTGCAGAGTATGTGGTCGGTCACAGTCTTATTAAACTCCTCAATCAATATGTTCAAACTCATAACAATGGTTGTTTGAAGTAACTTGTTTCACGTCTAAGTCATAAGGTACGGTGGTGGCTTCAGGCAAACCTAAATAACATCCCATGACAGCGTTGATCCTTTATCGTCAGTTCCGACTACTCATATTATGTCAATAGAGATAAAGTTAATAAAAACAATTACATACACAGGTTCACACTTAAAAAAAAGGCAAACACTTGTGCACATTTAACTCCATGTCGACTGTATGTAGAATTGCATACTATTTTACACATCAATAAATGTTTGTTATTGAATGCTAATAACGATTGAGTGTGTTAGTCCCTCTATCCGACTGTTATCTAAAAAGTGCCAGCGTAAGTCCCCTGAGATTGGCGTTTACTAGCTCAATAAAACTTGGAGGAAAATATTTGGTGTCATCCAATATAATTTCATCGATATTGAAAGGTTTTATTGGATATTTCAGTGCTAGAGTCTGTGTTGTACTAAATGTTGTCTCAAACGAATTGCTCATTGGCATTCCAGAAGCAATAAAAGAGTAATTCTAAGTTACTTAGTGCTATTCTAAGCATGTAACTTAGAATAGCACTAATGCTATTAACTAACTTAGAATAGCACTAGTGCTATTCTAAGCATGTAACTTAGAATAGCACTAATGTATGTGCATCAATTGCATTAATTTAAACCGCATAGATTTTTAGTACCGTTTATACACCATCGTTCATATAATATCGAATTACATTTTAATAGTCATAGGAAAAGGATGTCCATCTGTATTAATATTATAAAGAGGGAAGATTTGTTTGTTTGTTTACTTGTACTGAATAGGCTCCAAAACTACTAGATTGATTTCAATAATATTTGGCATAGAGATAGTATAGAGCCTGAGAATGAACATAGGCTTTTTTATATGGCAAAAATAATGTTTGCGGGAACAGCTAGTCTATAATAATATCATAAAGTTTTTTGACAATTCAATTGAACTACTTCAAATTTTATTTTGAAAAAAAAATTGATATTACAGACATAAGCTTTATTTTTATTCAATATTTAGATATTAGACAGGCAATAAAAACATTCACAATGCTGAATAAGACCGAGTTATAAATATAAAAACTTAATTATACAAAATATAAAGGACGAAAAGAATAAAATGTTAAGCAAGATGTATCTACGAACAACTTTGATGTATCTAACAGAAGGGTTACATTTGATAGAGTGGATCATACAGATCCTTCGGCCCTTATCTAAAAAGTGCCGGCGTATTGTCCCTGAGGGCTCACATTTATCAGCTCTATAAAACTTGTATGAAAATGTTCAACGTCGATATGACTTCATCGGCGTCAAACAACAATCGAACAATCATACAAATGATTTATGGATTGGCTGGATGGATGCATTCGTGGACAACATTTTACCTACAATAATTACCTAAGAGTCATTAAATTAACACTTATAACTAGGATTTAAATAATGATTCAATTAATATTACTTCGCATCCAGAAACACGGGTTTACGTAAAGTTTACCTACAAATGGTGCACACGTTTTGTTTACCAATTATACCTTTATAAATATTGTTAATTACATTCATCAGAAGCTTAGGATAGCCTGTTCATTCGCGCATATCATGTTTGTCACGTAATTTGAACAATTAATTACAATATTTCTTAATGAATTTATTCAGTTTTAATTAAATAAAGAAGTGGTAAATCTGTGATTTTAGCATTATGAAACTATCGCAGACGAGCTACCTCAAATATCACCTCGAAATACAACAAAGATTCTAATCACTTATTTAAAGGAAATGGGCAAAACGTCACTAGTTAGCACCAGTAATGGAATCCTAAAACGACATTGTGTTGTGGCATTATATCGGCGAAGCTAGAATCTCGCCAGAATCTGAAAATAAAGCTAGGAATAAACAATATCATTCATTCATAAACACGGTAACCAATATTATCGCAAGAGTAGTTACGTTACCAAATTGATTAAAACTGCCAATTGAGTCATGAAAATCTGGCATTCTAATTGGGATAACAATACCTAGGTATATAAAATCATATCAAAGTCATATTGACATTACGAGAATATTGTTCAGTTGCAATCAAAGTCACACCGTGTCTCATAAAAAGAAGTGACAATTCTTATCACGCTTGTCTAATGTGGGTTTATCAAGTAAAAATACCTTTAAGTTATTGTAAACTATTTTTATTTCCTAAGAATGTATTTGTTTAGCTATATAATAAATATGTAAAATAAGACATACCTAACCAACAACCTATCCCATAAAAAAATATTTATCTTACAGTTTGAAACGACAGAGAATCGATTTCACGAGAGAAAATAATAGACTGGTATTCTAAAACAATACTTGCTACGAGCAGTATTTCGAGAGCTGTACCAGAAAAAACTGTTTATAAAAAAATAATTTTTATCTTTAAGTTTCACATTTACCTTTATATGTACCTCAATATACAAAATATTATACAGCCTAAACTAGTTTTGACATGCAAATTCGGAAATTACTATTGATTTTGTCTAGGTTTATTATTGTAAAAAACACATTGCCGCAAATCTAGAAATCGATATTCAAACTCAATAAACGGTTTTAATAAAAGTTAAATTGTTCTGCATCGATAAACATAAACTGAAATATTTACTATTGCGTGTTGTACAAAATGTTTAGTACTAGTACTGCGGTCCCAAAAACTTGTCACCAGACGCGACAAGTTGTTAACGTATAATGGCTGAATGCAAAACAAACTGGAATAAACATATTACTCATTCATAGACATGGCGGGCCAGTCTAGATGTGTTTCGCTAGCGTTAGTCGTGTTACCCTTATTTTACGAATTGGTACCTATTTTTACTTAGTTGTGAAACAGTTATTTGTGCGGTAACGCACCAAAACGTTTCAAAATATACGTAAAGTGTCAAGCCAAAAAAAAAAAATTCTTCCTCTATTTCATTCAGAGTTTTTTTTAAGATTATAAGATATTTTTGTGAGAGTTTAGTTATTATAGCCCAACTTACACGTAACTATTTTTTTATAATACATCCTGTAAAGATTCTTCTATGACAACAAATGTATGTATATTCGGTGCACTGGTTATTTCGTGAGTCAATTAAAATGGAAAGCCCAATTCACAGCGTTCTAAATTCAAAGCACCTTTCTCTACTCATTTAACAAAATTCTATATTGCCAGCATTAGCAACGAAGTCCTTTTTGCGAAAAAGAAACAAACATTTTTATTTTAATAAATTGACAAAAAAAAAATTATTAACGCATTTGTTAGAATTTTAAAAAACACTAAAGATGAAGTGTAAACGAGATTTACTAGAATAACAAAACAGCTCGTTTTGCATAGTGTAATTCCTGAAATATTTGTAAAACGAACATTAAAATTTACCATTTAAATGTTAAGCGTTGGCTGTATTCAATTTTATCGTGTCAAGTTAAAAATTTGAACCTTATATTTTAAATAAAACTTTCATTTCTCCATAAATATTTGTTAAGCTCGACTAAATGCACAATACAATAAAACTGCAGCGCGAAGTTCGACATAACCACCGATAGTACATTAACAGCAAAATGATACAATATAAATGTTCTTCCTAAACATACATCAAACCGCAGGCCGGCGCTGACAGCGCTCGCGACCGTAACTAATACGAGCATGTTGACACGGTCGCCGCCACGTTAATTATTAACAAAATTATGAGAAGGTGCCAGTTAATGATAACGTTAACTGGAATTCATAATAGAGAGGGGGCGCAGCTGTATCTGGAGCATATCCGAGTTATGTCCCGCGTGAGACAGGCGCTGATTAAAAATGCAGCGCTTCAAAACGAGCTAGAATCGACATCGGCGTCGCTCGCGCACGCTGCCGCCAGTGTTGACGTAAACCTGGAACCGCGTGGTTGTTTCTATTATATTCCACAAAGTTTCCAGAGCTCGGTCGCTCGCAACAGTATTCGCCGCGATACTACAATTAACTAACGATCACACGTGACGAATAAAAAGTGCCAGTGAAGAACTTTCCCCACCGACACACTTTTATGACAATAATTAATTTGTGATTTATGAAAACATTCCGCATTCAAATTTAATAAAACCCGATGGGCAAAGCGTTAACAACTCAACTTAAAGCCAATTTCCCGACTTTTAAATTGGGTCATTGACGCCGCGAAAAGCTGAAAAGCGCGCTTTATTTTTAAACTTCGGCTTCAGATCGATCGCTACGCTCGCATTCATAACACAGAATCATGGGTAGAGGGGACAGGAATGCAGCAAGTGTCTGTATTTTATTTAGGTGAAAAGCACAGCGATATCTGTTCCGGTTCTATTTTCGCGCTATAACGTTTGTTACGAGGGCCGCCGCGCCGACATTGGGGCGCGGTGCCCCGCTCTGGAGCCGCTCGGGCCACTCCACTGCCTGATATTATATTCTGGAGCACGCTCGCCTTCACCGGCCTGCCTAGCATCGCGCTAGATATTTCAAGTATTGTTACTAGCACCTATAAATTTGTCTAGTCTTAGGCATATATCTCGACCCGTGCAGTCGCCTGCATCGCACCAGAAATCTTTTCCGATAATATTCAATTTGTAGAGCCATTTGTTTTGAAGTTTGTTGTGTTGGCGTTCGCAGATGTTAAGAAAACTATCCTGGTATCGAAGTTCAATTTGTGAGGATTCCTTTCGTAAGTTACTAGAAGTTAATCCTACAATTTCTGAATGTTTATAAAACAGACTATAGAATTCCATGTAGATATTATTACTAACCTTAAACAAAATTGTCGACATACAAAATCTTTCTTTTTGCCTTAGAACTAGATGCTTTAAGCTGCCTTGAGGTTTGGTAAGAAAGATATTGGGGCCATCGATACTCATAATGCGTTTCATCTCATTCCTGTGGTATAGCAATACATGTGACTGGCCCTAGATAGGACTGTAGTTATATTTGATGTTATTATAAGTGCCTACACTTTAGTACATAGTACCAAGCTAACCGCATGTCCGTTTGCTACTTTCATGTTCTTTACATTCATTTCCATACATGTTAGTACACTGTCTTGTATTTACATAATAATATTAACCCTAACTGAGAATTCAATTTGTCGCATTCTTTATGAAAGTAAAAAAAAATTATAGCATATTTTATTAGCCAGCACTATTTATCCATTAAAAATTCTTTTATGAATAACGGCCAGGTCACTATTTTGTTACAAGTGACTGCTATTGTAGTGATGTGAAAAGCGTCACCGACAAAAGGTTCGTATGACGAAGAGTGCTAGAACCTTAGTATAGTTAGGTCAGCAGTTATAGAT
>DWPQ01002785.1:0-10208 GCA_018251795.1 Perichares adela | reverse complement strand
ACCTACCAAATGTACGTACAAAATTTCATAAAAATCGGTCGAGCCGTTTCGAAGGAGTTTGGCAACTAACACTGTGATACGAGAATTTTATATATAAGATGTATATAAATATAATGTTATTTTAATTTTGTAATTGTTACTATGATATTATTAAGTGAATATGATTGTATTTTGATGACGTGTTACAGAAAACAACAGCTGCCCCAGCGCTGAGCAAGGCGCCGCCCATGACGAGGGTGTTGAACCAGGACCAGCAAGTCCCGCCCAAGTCTATTATAGGTTTGTTAACTTCATCATTTTATATCAAAGGTTTCATGATATTAACCATCGCAACACAAAATTGTTCCACTGTTGGGCTCGCGTTTCCCTTGCGCAATGAGAGGGTTTAATGCACAGACTTTGCACACATTCGACAACATTATGGAGAACGCTCAGATATGCAGGTTTCTCCATAATGTTCTCGAAGGTGTGTGAAGTCTGCCAATTACGATGACTATGATGTTGTATGCTTGTTTATCGGCTATTGTCATAAAAAATACGATGCGGTCCCATTAATATGCATGCCATTACTACTATGTATTAAATTCTCGCTTCGCTCGGGCGTTGACTGCACTCCGTGCAATGATAGACCACTTAGGTCGCACGTATCGTAATGTACTAATTAATTGATTGCAAAAAATATTGTTGAAAAATTTGTTCCCCCAATTTTATAAAATTTTTGAAATCGCTGTTTATAAATAAATTAAAAAAGGGATGTGTATTTATTCAATTAGCCAGAAATATTAACGAAATCCGGAACCTCACATTTTTTTCGCTGCTCCCTCGACGTGAAATGTCCCTTATATTAAGAGTGTGTTTAATACATGTTTCCAGTGAGCATGGTTGACGACCGCTCCGGCAACACGACGATGAAGTGCGTTGGCACGTACAAGCCCGCTGCGCAGGCGCAGACCCAGCCGCAGCCGGTGCTCGTGCCGACGCTACCCGCGCCTCTGGTACCCACTCCGCCCATGCCGATCATCATCAACAAGCATGTTAATGTGAGTCGTACATTATCATCATAAATCATTATCGTCTCCCAGATGAACATCAGTGTATACTCTCGTATTCAGATCTAATGCCACAGCCCATTGGTGAAGTGCTGATCGATAGTTCGAGAACCTTATGGATAACATACAGATATACATATTTCCTGACGTTATTTTTTTTCACATTTCAGGTGGATAATTTGTAATAGACTATAATAAGTTTGAAAAACGAGACGTGCGCCATGTGGTACAGATTACTTTAGATGTTAAAACGAACAAAAATTCAACAAAGTAATATTAACAGTTTGAACCATACTAAATAAATTTTATAATGATTATATTACAGATAGCAAATAATGATGAAGTCGCAGCGAAGCAAGTGGTGACATCGGGCGGATACTTGATTGTTGGCGCTTCCAACACCACCCCCCTAGTCACTCCGCCGAGACGACCACAGACAATACAGTATTTCTCCTGAGACACGGCTAATTTTATAGACTTGACATCGTCGGACGACGATGACAAGTGACTGTGTAGTCTGTAATGCGTTACTACAAATGTGTTTAGTGCATACAAACTGTGTAGTGTCGCGTGGAAAGGATATATTTTAATATAGAGATAATAAACTAATTAGTTTGTCGTTGTAAATTTTCTGTATAAGGTACATTTTTGTATTTAATTCTTTTTTGTTTTTAATTCATAATACTGAAGATATTGCTGCTTTCGGCTTGGGCTGACAATGGGAATATTTCAGTTATGGTAATTTGTTGAGTTTTAACAACTTTTTATTGCACGTCTCTTATGAGAATGTTTACTTCGCTACATTGTATGTACGTCTTTGTTTAGTTAAATTATCATTGATTGAAGTATTTTCCTTGGAATCAACCCAAGCCATGGAAATACATGATGGATTACATATAAGAGTAGTCAAATTAAACAGTTTAGTAGTGAGATTGTTTGAGATACATTTGCTGATTGGGTAAGCAAGTTGCATATGGATTCGAGAATTGGTTTCACATGCAAGTTGTAATTTTACACAAATCTCAAAAGATTCGTGGTTATGGCAAATTAAGTTTGAAATTAATTATTGCTTGCTGAAGAAAACCTCATGGGAAAATCTGCATATGTGATAGTTGTTCATACTGTTCATGACGTGTGAAGTCTGCCAGACTACACTTGCTTATCAGTGGTTCATGGTCTGGACTGTTCACCGTCAGCACTGGAATAGTGGTGGGTTGTGATGATGTACACTGCTTCCCGTCATATGTTATGGAAAGTTAATAATGATGTATAAGACTTGGTATTATTCTCATTACGTTTCAAGAAAGCCACCTTGCTTTATGTGGCTTAGAAACTTATGGAAAAATTTAAAATAAAGAGAGGAAGTTATTTATGTAGTTTCATTGCTAGATTATATAATTAATTATAATTATCTGTTTTATGAGTTTCAATTTTGGACTTTTTTAAATTCTAAGCGTGATCTTCACCTTCCTATTCCTATAGATATTCTAGGATACATTTTTTTTTAATGATTGATTGGGCCTTGATAGCAGATTTAGATTTCCAGGTTCAAAATCAGGCGAAGTGTTGGAATCTTTTCATCGGAAGTTCGACCAAACTGTTCTTTATCACATATGCATAAGGATTATTTTTACACATGTCATAAATGATACACTTTAGGTTGTGGTTGTAAACTTTTTGATTTGACATACAATTTTATTAATGCAGTACCTGTAAAGGAAAATTAAAAAACACTTGAAAAAATCTTTTAGAAATTTTCGACATCAAATACTTATTTTTCCGTTCTTTTTTTGTTATTCTCTGGCATTATTTGAAAAAATAACTGTCATCGCAACCATTTCTGATTTTGTCTATGGGTAAGACTTGGCACAGCTATCGATTTGACACCACCCGATAAACGAATAAATTCAATCTCTATTTGACATTTGGTTCTCTGTGCAAGTTATATAGTAATCTGTGAGTTCATTAATTCGGAAACACTGGCTGGAAAATGTATTGAGAACGCTTTCGAATTTTGATTTCCGAAAAATTGTTTGATAGGAAGGTGGAGGTCCCGATTTCGTATATCAAATGTAAAAATGCAAGGTGGCTTGTATTTCGTATCTGGGAATACACATGTTTCTTAGTATCGTTATAACTTCATTTATTGAAGTAAGTTTTTCTTTATCGACGTATGAAATAATTTTTCCGTCACAATAACTTGTTACGCAAGTTACGTACATTAGAAGTTACGCGCCATATTGTTTTTATTCTGTTGTGTTGGTACTGCTGGTAGACTTCATTTTCATTACCTTGTGAAGGTCACCTTCCCAAAGCATTTTCATGTATTTTGGCAATTAAAACACGAAGAGGGAATTTATTGTGCGTGAATATTTATTATAATATAAACTTTGTTGTGCAATGACGTCATACCGCAATAGTTTTTTTGTATATAGGAAATATTGGATAGTACTTTCGTTTATTCTAGATAATTATATTTATAAATGGAAAAAGTCCGCCTTTAGGTGGAGAAACTTATATTTTTTTAATGGATATATTGTACATGTTATGTATAAATTCTACTGTTACTTTATCGTATCACATTAAGTGTTACGTTATATATAAAGAGTGGGATGTACCTAGCTAGGTATGTACTTCCCTTCCGGCCATAATCCATAGCCATAGTCCATAGCCGACAAAGTATCACGCTGGTCACCTGAAGGTAAGTGGTAACACTGGTTACTCATGGAAATTACTGGACATTGGTATTGTTTTCGTCAAACTAGTACGCTCTGGAAATTGACATGAACCGTGTCGCAACATTATTTTATAGGCAACAGGAAGTCCAACTTCAGAGTGTGCTGGAAAAGCTAGAATTATAACAACAAAGGCTAATACGACGCATTGTCAGCGAACAAGGTGAAGGTAAACCCTTGTTCATTTCCTCCGGCACTTCAATATAAACACACTAAAGACTTAGATTTGTTAATCTAAATAAATCTTATTTAAAAACGCTCCTCATCTATTGGGAGGTTGACTTAGACTCTTTAAGTTAGAAACTTGGATTAAAAAGTTGAAGTACTTCTGCTAAAGTGAAAGGAACTTTTTATTGTATTGGTTGACTTGGAATTTTGAAATCGCAAAGTAAGGAAGTTAGTTATTCGATTTTGCTAGGCAGTGTTTTAAATAGCCATCGGTAGTTTTCCATTAGCAGACCGCCTGACTACTCGCTTGCCGGCTGTATATACATATAGCGTGTATCACAGAATAAAACATTGTTTAACACAATTTATAACTGGATTCAGAAGGCCCAGGGCTGGTCTGACTAAGGCTAGTAAGGGTTGGCCTAAGCCCAACAGTGGACCTTTAAAACTTCCAAGCATAATTTTATAAATAGCTCCTTTTTTTAAGCTCATACTCACAGTTCTTTAATATCCCAAAATAGATAAATTTTGTGTTGAATCATTGCGTTCTCATATTGCAGTATGTAAATACATATATAGAGAAAAATATTATGTATAAGAAATTGCGATCCAAGTGCATGCGTGTAACTTCAAATTGTCTTAGTGTTAAGTGTTATTAGTATTTTAATAAGTATATTTGCAATACGTACAGTTGAAACTTAGAAGTATAAGGTATATATAAATAAAAATAGTATTGTCGAAATTGAGTAAGGAGATTTAAACTGTATTCCAATTTTAAATTAAATACAATATTTTTTGAGTCCGTAACTCACTGCCATTTTTTTTAGACTTCAATGGATACTCCGGAAATAATTCACCATTTGAAAAGTGCATGGTGTACAAAAAAGAAAGAATGAACTAAAAGTTTCGTTAAAATATTAAATACCTTGATTTTTGTGGTACGTATATTTTTTTATTTGGTCAAGTTTCAAAACACACATTGTTCATTTAAGATGGTTGTGAGCTTTATTCGTCATTTCTAAATGTATTTCTGCCCAAATGTTGTATGGAAGAGACTAAGAGTTTTAGAACCGCCTTTTGCAAAACACTGAATGTATAAAATTACTGATGTATTTTTGATTTTATTCTTGTGAAATAAATATTTGTATTGTATTATTTTTTGTCGGTATAAAACGACGAGTTCGAATGATTTACATATTTCTGGAGATTTAGATGATGATGTAATTGGCTAATGGTTGGCTTTGATCACGATAAAGGAGTACAAACTATTATTATTATCCAAACTTTGTTCTAAATAAGTACGTGAGAAACTGTAGCATGTATGACGTCAAGGATAACAGAAGTTGTAGAATTGTGGTCTGATCTAAATTGTAAATAACATGTAAATATTGTGTAGTAACTGCGAAGATAATAATTTAGTTATTAAGATAAATTTAGTCCTAAACGTGTTAAATACCTACAAATTGTTCTGTACAATTTACATTCAATAAATACATAGACGAAAGTATTATACACAATTAAAATTCTGTTATAATAATAATAGAATTTTAACTTACTTAAATAATGAATGTTCATAATACAGTTCATAAATGGTATTGAAATTTATTTTAATGTATTTTCTATGTACGGAAAATAGAGTATTCTGATTTGTATTTTCATAATATGTTAAGACTGGTTATTTTAGGTTTTAGCTTGTATTTTACTATCTGAATATTTATGTTTATCATGTGTGTGGCAGTAGGAAACGTGATTCACAACAAATCACGTTTGTAATGATAATTGTTATAAACGTGATATCTTGTGTTAACAAGCCTTGTTTTTAACAATGGATAAATGTGGTTTATTGATATGTGTCTTTGAAAGTGAATCAACGTAAAGGCTCCTTTGTGCTGGCGATGAGTAATGCTATTGGTAAAAGAAAAAAGAATATGTGATATAACAAAAATATTGAGCGTTATCAGAATCACCGGAGCTAAGCATAACGGAATTTATAACGCAAACACAATTATCTCTTATGCCTAAAAAAGTTTCACTTCCGTATTCTAATGTGACCATAGACACAACATGAAGCACATTATGAATAAAGAGAATGTTCAGAAATTCATGGCTATGTCTGAAAACAAAATTATTATGATTATAAATTGATGTTGAGGAAACATGCATATTTTTTGACTCTATAGCTGCTCGAAGGTTAAATCAAAAGGTCAATCTTCTTCGTAATGTACCTCTCCATTAATTAATAGAGGTTGGCTATCAACGCACTCAGCGCTGAGAAGTTTCCCGGTCTTGCGCCAAGCGAAATAGTTGTTCCACGCGGGCGATATTTTTCCATTCTCGTGTGTCCTACATTAATTCTTCGCATTTTTTAAATTTTGCCAATGGGCATTCTTTGCACCCCTGCAATAATGTTTAAGTAACTAGTGAACCGCCCTCGCTTCGCTTCAAGGCCCGTAGGAATCTCGGGATAAAAAGTAGCCTGTATGTTATTCTGGAACATAAGCTTTAACACTGTGAAGTTTCATAAAATCGTAAAGCCCTATTGCATATAACCTTCTCAAAGTATTGCACTATCTTTGAGTAAAACCGTACAAAAGGCGAATTTACATTTGAATTTACAAAAAGTACATGAGGTGAATTTGTTTTATAATAAGTATAGAACGATCGATTTTCGATGTAGCCCGCGAAATTCATGTTTTTTTTTGGATATCGAAGGTATACTTTGAAGATCTATGCAATTTTATAATTTTCTTACATTTACTAAATTATTTTCCAAATCACGTGATTATTCCGGGGTGTGAGATATTGCCAAAATTGCAATAGGCAGGTTGACTTTTCACGCAATATTATTTGTAGTACTATGGTTAGTTTGCTTACCCAAACGTGGTAATATCGTGTGGTAAATTCTATTACTATCTCTAAGTTACTTTGTTAGTCAGTTCCGATTTGAGCAATTGTAAATAATTCTAAGATATTGTTTTACTCAATCTTGTAGACGCTAAGTCTGGTTATGAAAGAAAATGTGTTAAGTTAGGGTATTTTGAACTGAAGGAGTTAAATGACTATAATTTCCATCATTCATTGTGTATATAATATTTCAAATACCATACTTATTCTTAGCTTTTATCTTTAAGTCATTAGAAATTACATATTTTGTATGTAGTAATTCATGTAGTCTTATTATTGGCTCCGAAGCTGCCTGTAGCTAACAGCTAGCTGTACTGTGCTAATATTAAATGTTTCGGTTTCAATAAAGACATTTCCAAAATCAAAAGGTACTTTTATTTTATGAAGCTACCAATAGATATATGCCGTTTTTTAATGATAGCAGGATGAGGGTACTTTCGGTGTTCCCAGGATGCGCTTATTGGATACTAGTGAACCCCCCTCGCTTCGCTTCGGGACCCGTAGTTAGCAGCCGCGTAGGTCCCGCTCCCGTAGGAATCTCAGGATTAAAAGTAGCTTGTGTTATTCTGGATCATAAGCTATAAAACTGCCAAGTTTCATCGAAATCGGTCAAGTAGTATTTTCGTGAAAGAGTAACAAACATACATACATCCTTACAAATTTTCGCATTTATAATATTAGTAGGATTAGTAGGACAATTTTCAACATGTAAAATGGAATAATTAAATTATAATCACATATTTTTTTATGTTTATTTTTAGGATATGATCGATTTTGTGCCAAAATCGATTTCCTTGTTGTGTAAACCAAGCACTTCAATATAAATTGTCTGGAACCATCAGTATTGAAACAGTGCTAGTACCAGGGGCACATGAATACAGAGGCAATTGAGTGGCCGCGGCCAAGCCAATTACCGCTCGCGTCAACAGTGATTTACGATATAATGGCCGGCCGCTCGACGCCTACATTGTATAAATGCCTCGATGAGATCTGTTCAGCAGTGAACAAGCTTTGAATGTTAGAACCGTACACAAAGAATAGATACTGTAGAGAAATTTCCGAATTGTAATATTCCCTTTCACTCCCTCATTAGTCATGGTTGCTAACCTAAACATCTCTGTTTTTGTCTCGGTCTTCGGTGATCCAGTAAAGTAACTCACTTTTTTTGGAATAGTTCAAGACGTAGGTTTGAATTTTATTGTTGCGCCTTGAACTGAGAATAACAGTTATTTACGCGGACGAAACGGTAATTAACCGTTCCGAGCAGAGTTAACTTGGTAACTAATTTGTTTCTAGGTTTTAAATTAAATGATGGTAGATAAATTATTTTGTTATTATGATGGTACATTAATTACTTTGTATTTGTCACTGCTGGGCTTGTTTCGCTTGTTTGAGAAGGTTTAAAGCCAGGCCATAGTAACCGAGACCGGATTTGCTGACTTCACACACTTTCAATAACCGTATGGAGAAGTCTCAGTCATTTAGATTTGATTTCGAAGTTTTCCTTCGTTGAACTAAATGATAAAATCTATACTAATACACATATATACGTATGTAACTCTGTCTGTAACATGATCACAGCCAAACTGTTAAACCGATGGTGAAAGTTTATAGGGAAATACTGAAGATCTTGGGATGAAAGTAGGCTATGTATTTTTCCCATTTTTTTACATGTTTTTTCAGGAATTTCTTTGTTTTACGAGATATATAAAAACAATGTTGTACAAAAACATTGTGCTGTGCGCACATAACTTTGGAAAAATCGAAGGTCCGTGTATGACTCTTAGCCGAGCCTTCCGAGGGCGGATGTTCAAACAATTGGCCTTAAACACAGATAATGTGAACTAAAAATTAAAGCTATTAATAATTAATTAAATCGTGAACTAATGTGTCTTAATGAACAAGTCCATTAGCCCACGTTGTGTTTTGTTGTGTCACAAATATGTACAGGGTGTAGCCGTTAACAGTTGATCCGTTTTTATTCATTAAAACTGTTTAATTAGTAAATTAATCAATAAGATACTCCATAATTTAACTATGGTGCCCTATATTATGGTATAGGTATTAAAACGGTTGTAATTAAAACATTAATCCTTAGTTCATAATTAATTGTGCGCAAATTTTTACCCAAAGGGACTTATTTTTAAATTCGTCACTCTCGTTTTATTTTAAATTGACGTTATTTATCTAAGTAAATACTAATTAGGTACTACACAATTTAACCCAAAACATATTTTTTAAGTATATAAAAATATATTCTCCGTGCACTTATCGGTTACAGCCTATATATAGATAATATTATCAACCGCTTAACTATGTGCGTTACACGAATCGATATATCACATGACTTAATCGAGTCGGGTGTGGCACGAACAACTGACACACGCGAAATTAAACACAAGCGATATTTCACGTAACTCTTATCTCGATGTCTTATTTTATAACTCGATATTTTCGTTAATCTATGACCGAACTGGCACGTAGATATTTATTATCTGTATACATTGTTTACCTAGCCTGTGAGTTCGGTTTCTGTAATAAAAACTATAGGCATTATTATATACTATAGGCATTAATTATACATAGAGTAAGGGTTCCATAAGCAGGTCTGTGAGTGTAAGCGTCCAACAAATGAAGGAAGATGAGAGACCTATAATCTTTGTCGAATATGCACAAAAAAGATAGACAAATTGGTAGCCTTATTTGCTGTCTCTTTTTTTCGTTAGACACTTTTTAAGCTGGATTCCCTACTCTCTAATGTTTATGTTGTGAGTGTAAGCGGCCAACAAACGAAGGAAGATGAGAGACCTATATTTATCTTTGTCTAATACGCACAAAAAAAGATAGATAAATTGGTAGCCTTATTTGCTGTCCCTCTTTTTCGTTAGACACTTTTTAGGTTGGATTCCCTACTCTCTAATGTTGGTTTCACGTAACTCTTATCTCGGTGTTTTAGTTTATACCTCGATATTTTCGTTAATCTATGACCGAACGGGCACGTCGCTATTTATTATCTGTATACATTGTTTACCTAGCCTGCGTGTTCAGTTTCTGCAATAAAAACACGTGAGCCAAATAGTGTTCCACGCTTGTCACATATTAACGGTAACAACCACTGTTACTTACAAACTAGAGTCATTGTTGGTTTAGAGAAGCGTTAGTTAAGATCTCTAGATCAGAATAGACGCCTAAGTTTCATGTGTACCCGCTTAGTCTGTATTATTTTGGATCTACCCACCAATATTAATGTTCAATTCTTATTGATGTATTCTTGAGTTCAAGTTCATGTATTTTATACTAGTGAACCGCCCTCGCTACGCTTCGGGACCCGAAGGAATCTCGGGATAAAAAG
>DWPQ01002784.1:0-10208 GCA_018251795.1 Perichares adela | reverse complement strand
GTTTTAAGTAATATTTTGTGTGTACAAATCTGTTAAATAAATCTATAATTATATATAAAATTCTCGGGTCACAGTGTTAGTTGCCAAACTCCTCCGAAACGGCTTGACCAATTTTTATAAAATTTTGTATGTATGTTTAGTAGGTCTGAGAATATGTTGTAAACTATTTTTTTATACTCCTAAGTTATAAGGGGGGCCCACGCCCAACATATTTTTTTTTATTTTATGGACATGTTTTTTCAAATATTCTTTTTATGATGTGGCACCAAAAAATACACACAACTCCCAATTTTGCACCGTTCTAACACCAACCTTATGTTTTTACACCAACTTTTATATGGCAGAATACACTGGCAGGTTAGCTAGTAAGTAAATAAAAAATGAGTTAGAACTGAAGTATTAAAATTCCAGATAAGGGAGTAACATTGAGCAGTATGATGTCAGCGCGCGGCGCGCCCGTGGCGGCCGGCAGCTGTCTGGTGCTCTTGGTGGTCCAACTAGCGCTGTTAGTGATCATAGCGTACACACTGCCGCGGTGGGGCCAGTGGAGGAGCCAGCTGGGCTCGTGGGCGAAGATCCTGGTTGGTATCCATGTCTATTTTCTGTACTGGTTGAAGGGGCAGTGGATGAGGAATTTTTGTTGTTTATATGTTTTTGGTTTGGAAGTACTATATAAGCGATAGAAGTCGCACTGGTTTTTGGGTGACCGTCCGAAATGTTAAAAGCCAAAATCATATCTTCGAGTGCGTTAAAATATTCGGATTCGGTACCGTTACAGTTATGTTATTTACTAGCTGTGCCCGCGTGGAAATCAGTGGGTCACAAAGTTTTTCCAGCGTAAATCCCGACCCCGCGAGAGTTCTAAGATAAACCATCTCCCCACCGTCCTTTCCAACAAAAGTCTCGTCCAAATCGGTCCAACCGTTCCAGAGATTAGCCGGAACAAACAAAACAGACAAAAATGATTAAAAAAATATTTTGGTATATACATTTAGTAATAAGCTGTTATTCAAACATTACAAACAGATACTTAAATTTATTTGTATAGATGTTTAAAACAAATAGTATTAGTTGTCAAATTCAAAATCATTTATTCATGTAGGTACCATTGATACTCTTACGCACGTCGTATTTCGCTTCTACCGTCATGTCATGTATGATTGTCGGCAGGACTTGTGTCGCGGCTCGCTGAAGGTGTCCGCTGAGCGCGTGCCGATGGAGGAGCCCGAGGAGGCCCGACCGGCCGTCGCCGCCGAGTACTTCGAGTCAGTCCCTGACGACAAGAACGTCGGCATTCGAGTAGTCAACGTCTCTAAGGTACTAATATACCATGGTTTTCATATCGACACCTCCCACGATTTGGAAAAAAACCCGCATTTTACGCACGGTCGCATCCATTCGCGGGTGTTTATCACACAGTGCTATAAAATAATATACGATACTTGTGACCTACGTGGTCTATCATTGCACTACGTTTAGCGCTAACTATACTCCGTGCAATGATAGACCACTTAAGTCTCTCGTATCGTAATGTACTATTTTGTGTCATTAGAATCACATTATACTACACTACATTTTCTTGAAATCTAAATTTGAATATCTACTATAATGTATGAGTTTTTCAATTGACAATCTTAACATCTAAACACTAATGGGCGTAAACGTTCACAAAAATGTCTCTCCTGTAAAATCGCATTTTTTGCGTTTCGACCTTATGCGTGGGAGGTGTCAATATGTTACTGGCACCTACCTAGATAGATAGACCTTTAGCAAAAGGAGATCTCCCGCCAGGCTTGTGGTAGTCCCTAGGTAAATTCGTATAGCGGGAAGCCGCTACTTTATTTATTTATTTATTATGCTATGATCATTTCCAGGTGTACAATAACCAGGCGGTTCTGAAGAACGTCTCGCTGGACGTGTACCAGGGCGAGATCACCGTTCTGCTGGGGCACAACGGCGCCGGGAAGACAACTCTCATGTCAATTATTACCGGTATTATATTTAGCAGTGACTTTTTATGAGAAGGTTACCCGATTTGTCACGTAACGCTCTGTCTGGCTTCCCATCTCTCACGCACACGGCATATCCTTACTGCTACTTATAGGAATCACAACGTACAGTCGTTACCGTGATTCAGGATTCTGTACAGCGCTATCTCTTAAGGAGTGCGGTAAACATTTTCAATGATGGGTCAACTTATATTATTTAAGTTATTGCTTGGCGGGTGTCCCGAGACGCACAAGTTTTTTTCATAACAACAGCCGACAAAGGAATCGACGGGCCACCGATAGGTTAGTCACCGTCGCCCTTAAAAGGGTCTTAGGGTTCTCCCCATGACTCGTGTATGACTGATCATCACGCCGCAAGCAAAACCTGTAAAATACGGTTGAAGGAGTCAGAGCAGATTATAGAGATTAGCACGCACAAACGCACAGATAAACAGAAAAATTTGTAACAATGATTGTTTTCGGTGGTATTGCATTGATTAAGGTTCCAATAATATTTTTTGTATCTACGGTCGCGTCCGTTCGCGGGTTTATATCACACAGTACTATGTGCTATACGATACTTGACTTTACCCACGTGGTCTATCATTTCACGAAGTCAAGGTCACTCGTATCGTAATGTACTATTCTCATAATTATATCTTCCATGTACAGACGGCGATCCGTTACATTTTTGTTATATGTATTGATATATTCTTTCAAAAGCTTAACATATGTTTCATACCACCATTCAGGTATGACAAACCCGAGTTCCGGACAGGTGTACCTAGGCGGGATGGACACGGCCGGCAACAAGCACGCCGCCCAGCGTCAGATGGGGCTCTGTCCGCAGCACAACCTGTTCTTCTCGTACCTCACTGTGCTGGAACACGTCATGTTGTTCACTATGGTGAGATTGGAGCCCCTAGAACGGTGGTCGGCAAAGTGCGGCTCCAGAGCCGCGTGTGGCTCTTTGGCTGTTTAAGTGCTACTCTGGCACAAATATCTACGAAACGCTTGTACTAGTTATTTAGTGTAATTAAACAAGCTGATTTAGCTCCCAACATTTTTTTTATTGTTGTAATTTTCATCTTTGGCACTTTAATTTAATTATTTGATTGAATTAAATTTAGTTTACTTTAATTTAATAAGATTGCCGACCATTACCCTAAGTAGACAAAAATCTTAGCAATTAGCGTTCACACTACAGGACATCTTAAAATGTATGGTTTCACTGCGGAAACTATAAGTGATACTAATAGTCGAATGGTTCAGAACAAAATAGCATCATTGCCATTATTATTATATAGTTTGTAGTAAAAAATAATGAGTCTTAGATGGATACTGAGTAACCTAATTTTAATATTACAATAAAAAAAACTTATTGAAATGGCCTCTGATATCTCATATAATTCATTCACTCATTTAATTTATTGACTCATTTGATTTGTTCACTTAACAGCTAAAAGGCAGCTCGTTCGGCAAGGCGAAGAAGTCTTCGTTAGTGCTTCTCCAGCAGCTGGGTATCGCGGAGAAAGCGTCCAGTCAGAGCGGGGAGCTGTCCGGGGGGATGAAGAGGCGGCTCCAGCTGGCGTGCGCGCTCGCCGGGGACGCCAGTGTGCTGATCCTGGACGAGCCCACCGCTGGGCTGGACGTGGAGACGCGCAGGGAGCTCTGGAACTTGCTGCTGGTATGTCAACATACCATTTATAAAATATTTATTTTACCTAGTTTCTACAATTTTAGTATAGAGTTATTATTCATTGCATAGCGGTGACATAGGCCTGCCTGGCTGCCTGTCAGCTCGAATGTCTAACAAATAAAAAGAGAGGGATGATGAGAGCTCCATATTTGTCTTTTTTTTGATCATCGCAAAAAACGATACATATTATATATTACCTCATTTGCTATCTAATTTTTTTGTATCCCCCCCTAATCTTGTATAATAAGTTTATGGTATTTACACGTTCACAAACTCATACCCCTGAGTATCGTACACAGTGAAAAGTGAAAATGTTATGGGCTTAATGTCCTGAAATACACATTCTATTTCATTATTTATTATGTTTATAATAAAAAAAAACTAAATAACTGTCTGGCGCCACTTAGCGATAAGAGTTTAACGTGATATTTGATTTGTCAAGAGTTATCCCATGTTACCCAGTATTGCCCAATGTTACTCAATGTAGCCTAATGTTACTCAATGCTACAGTCGCTGCGTGGGTCGCGCACGGTGCTCATCAGCACGCACTTCATGGAGGAGGCGGACGCGCTGGGCGACCGCGTGGCCGCGCTACACGAGGGACAGCTGCGCTGCCACGCCACCACCATGCATCTCAAGAGATCTCTCGGTCGGTCCGCTGGTTTATAAACAAGATAGATTATTCATTTTAGTTTTACTTAAGAAATTAATTGCAGGAACAACATGCGTACATAAAGGTCGCTTTATTGCTAAGTAGCAATCTTTGTTTGTCTTTTACAAATTTTTTTTCAAATGCGTAAATTCAAATGTTTTATATGCGTAGAAGTAAATTATCGCTTGCTTCGTAGGTCTGTGAAGTCAGCTAACCTTCACTTGAATAGCATGTAAATAAAGCGATTAATCTAGGTTACATTTTGAGGAAATGCAGTTTCATCCATGTTTTCAGGCAATGAAAAACTGCTATAATGTAATTAGAGAACGAAAGTAAATGTCACATATAATATTATAGTGGGTAGTTCGTATCTTGGTCCGAGCAAAACTTGGTCATCTGAGTCCCTAGACAAAAATCTTAGCGGGAACCGTTCACGCTCACGCCATTTTAAAAATGTATGGTAATGACAGTCCCTGTGGAAAGAGTATGTGATGTCACGCCAAAAACCTTTCCGCACGAACTGTGATTACCATACATTTTTGTCTAGGGGCTGTGAAGTTTCATTTTTAGAAAATGAAATGTTATACATGTTTTTAGGCAATTAAAATCTGCTATAATATAATTACAGTACGAAGATTTTCGCACATAAATATTATATCACAATATGTGATTCGTATCATCACAGGCACCGGCTACCGTCTGTCGCTGACGACGATCGGTCCGCCGCGGGAGGCGGCGATCACGTCGCTGGTGCGCGCGCACGTGCCGGACGCGGCGCTGCGGGCCGCCTCGCACCACACGCTGTCGTACTCGCTGCCCGCCAAGCACAACGACCGGTTCCCGCCGCTGTTCAGCGCGCTCGAGGCCGCGCGCCCCGACCTCGGCATCGACACCATCGGCGTCGGCGTCTCCACCATCGAGGAGGTGTTTTTGAAGTGAGATCACGATACAATACAATACAAATACACTTTATTGCCCGCAAAAAAAAATACATCCACAATTATTTATTTATTTAAACTTTATTGACCACAATAAAATATTACGGTACAAATGGCGAGCGTCATGCTATTGGCATTCTCTACCAGCTAACTATCGAGTCAAACAGACAAGCACGAAAAGCGGTATTGTAAAAAAAATAAGGAAAATAATAATAGTAATAATAGGGAAACATACAAAGATATTCGTTTTTCGTAAAGCGGGAAGTCGCACACAATATCCTTTCAACACCAGTTTCCTTTTTGTTTAGGTTGTGCAGCGATAGTGGCATGCAGTTCACAGAGGACGAGCTGGACGCGGCTGCCGAGGGTAACAATCATGTTAAACACACAACCAGTATACGATTCATCATTCATTCTTTGTCCTGTAGGACTGAACCGCTAATCGTAGTAACCTGAAACGTTCAGGGTGTGTTCCTTATATGGCGTAGGGATCCGGTAAAAAGGGATTAGTCGGGGATTTTTTTTTCGTCTCGAAAACTTCAATCGCTCGTATCGTATCATAAAAGTGTCAGTTAGTGACTTTTCGCTTTACACTGACATTAATATAACAACAGTTGTCTACAAATTCATGTGGTGTACGATTATTATTATTTATCTATTAGAGTTATTGAATTGTATTGTGCTGGGACGTTAAATGCTTCACCTAATGTCATTACTATACATTTTTAAGAAGTCATGTAGCGTGAACGCTAACAACGTAACCGTTATAGTAGAAAAAAACATGTGCGTATCGGAACGCTCGGCAGAAGTGATAACCTAAGTAAACTAAGTTGATCCATTTAAATATTGAAACTGTTTACCGCACTCCTCAGGAGATGACGCTGTATAGAAACCTGAATCGCGCTAAACGCTAAACGCACAACGTGCAGTCGACGTTGTGATTCCTATAAGTAGTAGTAAGGATCTGCCGTATGCGTGAGAGATGGAAAGACAGACAGACTGTTACAGAGCGTTACGTGACAAATCGGTTAACACTGTCATAAAAAGTTATCGCTTTAAAAAAATTATTTACCATTAATAATAATTACAATGTTAGTAATGTTTTGTAACTTTGTACACTGGAACTACTAGAAGTGATTTTTTTGATGTCAGAGCCAACGTTCGCCAGAGTGTCCGGCGTCCGTCTGTACGCCAACCAGATGGCGGCGCTGTTCTGGCGACAGGTGCGGTTCATCATGAACAAACCGATATCCTACGCCATCATGGTTAGTGCTCTACCACCTACTAAACTATTCAATTAAATAAAATTGTAATGTCTTTTTATAATATTAAAATAACCGCTTTTACTAAATTCATATGTACTCGTATGTATACACGGTACGTATACCAAAATAACAGATTTTAAAATTTTTGTCTGTCTGTCTGTTTGTTTCGGCAATTTTTTCGAACGGCTGGAGTATGAACCGATTTAGAAAGGATTTTCACTGGAAGATAGCTGATGTAATAAGGAGTAACATAGCCTACTTTTTATCTTAGAATTCCCGGGGGAGAAACTGTGTGACACACTGATTTCAACGCGAGCACAGTTAGTATTACATATTAAATTGTTTCCAGTTCTGGGTGTTGCCGTTCGTGGTGGCGTTACTAGTAACGATGGTGAGTAACAACATGGACGAAGAGGAGCCCGACACGGGCGGCTCGCTCGCGTTGAACCTGGCCTTGTACCGCAACCGAGTGCCGACCCGCCGGGTCCTGTACAACACGCCCGACGCCGCGACGCCGCAACCAATCATCAACGGGTACCCGGGGGTCGCCTTCGAGAATTCTGATGATTTATACAGTGGTAAGTTGTATTTTGCAATAGTAAGGTGTATTTTGCAATAGTAACGTGTATTTTGGTAATAGTCCGTTGTATTTTGTAATAGCCAGTTGTATTTTGTAATAGTCCGTTGTATTTTGTAATAGTAAGGTGTATTTTGTAATAGTCAATTTTATTTTGTAATAGTCAGTTGTATTTTGTAATCGTAAGGTGTATTTTGTAATAGTCAATTTTATTTCGGTAATAGTCCGTTGTTTTTTTGTAAAATTCAGTTTTATTTTGTAACAGACAGTTGTATTTTGTAATAGTCAGTTGTATTTTGTAATAGTCAGTTGTATATTACGTGTTTAAGTGTATTCTTTATCTGACAGCTATTCTGGATGTTGGCCGAAAGGATGTCAAGGAATATGCACACTACTTGGCTGCTATAGAACTCAATGAGACTGATGCTAAGGTGAGTTGGATAACCTGTAAATATTGAGCTACAAAATTTATATGAAATAATCTTCTATACTATAATAGTAATGAATAAAATTAGTGTCTATTTCTAATATTACAATAAAATCTTTTTATTAAATACATCGGTACAAATACATACGGTCCAGCCATTCCAGAGATTAGCGGGAACAAACAGACATACCTATGTTATAAAAAAATGTATTTTGGTATATGTACCGTGTATACATACATATATGCATTTGGTAAAAAGTGGTTCTTTAATATTAGAAACAAATACTTAAATTTTATTTATTTACATAGATAAAAAAAAATCTAGTGTCGAATTTCGATCACTAGTCTGAAATAATCTGAATGTGCGTGTATATATATAGCGTTTAATTATAATGATTAACCACGCTTAGCAATAAATGAAGAAGTGGATGAAAGTGATATGTCGCAAAATTTAATGTCGAGGAAATCAAGTCCAAAGTTACGCATAAACATTTTAGGATATTTCAAAACGCATTAAGTATTTTAATTAAAATTAAACTTGTTAGTTAATTTAATTTCATAAATTAATTTAACTTAACGTTTAAAATTGTATGCACATAATTCATTCATGGGTCCGCAACTATATTATGGTTGTATAATAATTAAGCATTGTTATTTTGGTAATTTTTGTTTTCTTCTGTTGTTATTATTTATGTATCTGTATGTTTTCTTTTCTTCTGTTATGTATAGTTGTGAATGTTTTGGATGAATAAATGTTTCTTCTTCTAACACCATCATTCATGCATAGAATAGTGAAAATCCAAAAATGCGACATTACACCTTCATCCAGTCATGTCTTCAAATGTTTTTAAATTGGTTATTATCGCTTGTCCGAAAGAATACAGTATTAAGTCAACATTTGGCACTAACTGAGTTAATGATACAGATCGACTAAAAAAAGTACGTTCTACCTTTTAAATTAGGTTGAAAATCGCTTTCACCTTGAATGAACCAATTAGGAAAGTTGCAACTATATCCTTCTCGCTCTTTCGGTTCGCTAGAAAGACATTCAGTTATAATCTATAATTTTTGGTTATAATCTTTAATCGCTTCTCTTGAAAAAGTACAGTTTTAGAGTTAATACAGTATTCCTGCGGGCAATAATATCGGTGACGCCAACAGGTGATGTATTCGACGGTGTATCTACACACGGCGCCGGTGGCCCTCAACCTGCTGTCGAACGTGCTGGCCGCGCAGAGCTTGCCGTGGGGCACCGCGCACACCCTTGCCACCCGCAACCACCCTCTGGACGACGACGACACACCCGACACGGTGCGACAGGCGAAGGACGCCATGGGCTGCCTTATATGGGCCACTTCGATTGTGTTTGGTAAGTTGTTTTATGGTTTCAAGTAGTCGTCTTTCACATATTAGAGGCAATGAGCACAAGGATAGTGGGGCCCCATGACCATAATTTAGCACTATTTTGCTACATTAAACAAAGAATATGATGAATGAATTAATGAATGAAATTTTGTTTATTCGAATAAACATAATACTTCGAAGTAGGTTTTTACAAACACTTCTCGAAAGACAATTTATGCCATCGGTTCTGTAAATCCCTACGATTAGTAGGCCCTACAAGAAGAAGCGGCAAGAAATTACCAGGGAGTATATTTTCCTACTCACAGTTACAGAGAACACTTATAGCTATATCTTATTATTATTGCTTTACTGTTTTTTGTATAACATACTCATTCCCAGAAGATGTACGTTAATTTTAAAATACATCAAATCTTTCCTCTGTTTAATATTAGTATCGATATTAAACAATTTTTACACATTGGATTATGATATTTGGTCATAATAATTATATTATCTGTGGTTTGGTAATCGAGTAGGCGCTAGGGGGCCGCAACCGACCGCGGAGCCCTAGGCAAGTGCCCAGTGGAGAGTGGGGCCTGCCTGGGCGCTGGTAATTCAGAATAAACGGACCCTTAGACAACTATGGTTATGGTACCTCTGCACCATCACAACTGAAAAGTTGGACCTCCCTTCCTTCCTGCATTCCTTAAATAACAGCGACAATGACACAATGAGCAACAAACACATTGTACACCTATTTAAGTAAAGGTGGACTTAACGGTAAGTAGCCACCTCTTTCAGGCAACCGTTTGTTAAATGGTGTTAAAAAATATATATTTAAAAGTAGCGTATCACCTAAGGCCTCCGGAATAGCAATGTTGATCAGTTTCCTACTGTCAATTAAAAATTATACTACTTATTTTGATGTCTTTGGCAAGAAGTCGGGATTTGATCTTGGTCTAAACCAGTGGTCAGCAAAGTGCGGCTCCGGAGCCGCATGTGGATCTTTGGTTCCATAAGTGCTACTCTGGCACAAATATCCACGGAAAGCCTGTACTACTTATTTAGTGTTATTAAAGTTTACTGAACAAACAGATTTAGTTCGAATTTTTTTTTTTATTGTTGTAATGTTCATATTTGGCTCTTTGGCTATTAAGTTTGCCGACCACTGGTCTAAGCGAACGTTTAGGTGACAGTTGAATCCTCCTGGGTGGCTATAATGTCTTTTTAGAGATGGTCTACCAGGGGGCCTACTATAAACTCTAACGAAACTTGTCAAGTACAGGACAGGTCAACTATCGGGCAGGTTTGTATTTCG
>DWPQ01002783.1:0-10209 GCA_018251795.1 Perichares adela | reverse complement strand
TCTTAGTCATTGATTTATTTATTCAGTAGCTGTACCCGCAATCAGTATGACGGAAAGTTTATCCAGCGTAAATTCCGACCCCTCGGGAAATCTAAGATAAAAGCCTATTTGATGCTCCACAACTTCGTCTATCTTCTAATGAAAGCCCCGTCGAAATTAGTCCAGCCGTTTCAGAGATTAGCCGGAATAGACAGACAGCCAGACAGACAGTCAGAGAGAAAGATAAAGAAACAGACAGCCAGAAATTGTAAAAATATTTTTTTAATAATATGCACCGTGCATACATACACAATATTCATTTGGTATACGTACATATCCATTTAGTGAAAAGCAGTTATTTTAATATTACAAACAGACACTCCAATTTATTTAGTTGTTTAGATAACATTTTAACCAGTTACGAAGCGTGTAGTCAGTGTGTAGCTTCCGTTATGAAAACCTGCCGAAGTCGTCCTCAAGACTGCACTCTTCATCCTTTGAGGGAACTAATTGCTGTACCAAAGGATTCTACATGCACCTTCAGAGGAAATCAGTTACTCCATTTATTTTATTTACTTTATGTTTGCTATTAATCTCCCATTCTTGAGATGTATTAAAAAAATCCTTATACCTACATGTATAAAAATGTATGTTTCATATGTTCTTTTGTAGGTTCATAAACTATGCATTTATTTAATCATGTAATGATCTTCTGAACGAATGAACGAAGGTTTCTGAGTTGGTATGACCAATTTTTGTCAGATGGCGTCATTGTAATTCCAATGTATTTGATAATATATGGCACAACAACGTTTGCGGGTTCATGTCGAATTAAAAAAAAAGTCATAATGAAATTTTATGATCTTTATGTACATTTACAATAAATAGTTGACAAACGAACAAACATTTACCAACGGTAGTCTGTAGTGTGAAATGTATAAATTACCCGTTGCAGGCAGCTGAGCATATGGAGGATCCGCTTACTCCACTCACGGAGGTCCATTCAGGGCGGTACCTCCTAGTAACCCCTAAAATTATGTTATGTAATAAAATTGAATGCCCAATTCCTTTATATTAGTCGTGAAAAAAGATACAGCACGCATACAACAAAATACATTTCCTAAAAAATACTAATGATTACATTTACATCAAATCATACAGCAATAATACAGTCTCACTTAAAAATACTAAGGATTAACTATAGTTACATCGATATCTACAGAGTCTGAAATAGATGTAGCGCATTAAGGAGTTAGCCGGGGGCAGTGCTTCTTTTAAATGAAGAGGAAAATTTTAATTTCCTATCGCGTACCGGCCCTAGGGACGAGCTCTCAGACTCTGTAGTTTATCGATAATTTTTAAACAATCAACATTAAATTTTAAAAGTATTATTCATGAAGTATTATAATATATTTTGTCGTATATGTCGGATAAATGATGGACGACATGATCGACTGATGACCTAATAAAGCGGTTATCCGCTGGATTCAAAAAGCTCAGGACCAGATGGATTGGCGCAAATTAGGGAAAGTGAATATCCAACAGTGGACGTCGAGGGGCTGATGGATGAATCAAATCAAGACCGGTCAAAGAGGCTCCAATCAGAGTAATCTTATAACCTACAATGGAACTCTATACCTCATAGTCAGGTATTTCGTATTGATTCGTCGGATACTGACATAATATTGAAAACCAAAATAGAATATGACGTGGAGTCATCAAGACAAACCATCTGAAACGTTTCGCAATAAGATCAATCAGCAAACATTGAATGGCCGGCCGTTTTCTTTAAAAGACGACGGTGACCTCAGACCGAAGGTTTGGAATCAATTTGACATCAATATGAAATAATTGAATGATAACGATGTGGAGCAGTTATCAAACAATCAAGTGATGATGTCATGGAATAGGAACGTTTCCAAGGGAAAAGTTTTGTTTTATTTTAACTTAAAAAAATAACAAATCATTTGTGAGAAACAAAATATGACGTGTTTAATTGAATTGAAAAAAAAAACAAATGATTTGATGATTTTGAATTTTAATCTAAACCTACTTTAATGTCGTATCCCTATTAACTGTGCTTTTATACCTCGTATTATATTTTACTTCATTGAACTATTATCAGCTGATCTTTAACAAAGCTTAAAAGGATGTAATGACTATCCATTAGCGGTAATTGTGGCCTATGTTTATCAATAACCACATTCAAATAAATGTGAATATGATTTTCCAACAATACGGTTCAAAACGGTATCGTTCTATACAGGAATGGAAAGAACCAATTAATTTATTAACATTATAATTGCAACTGCTTAATAATTTCTCAATCAATTTTGATTATTTCTATACGAATTATAAAGGTCGCTTTATAAACAGTAATTTCATTTTGAAATTCCCCAATTATTCAACTTACGATAAAATTATCGGACACGCGTGACCAGTGGAAACAGTTACAAATAATAGATAGGAATTGATTGTATCGTATCACACGTCGAGGAGATCAATTTGTGCATCAGCGCCACATTGTTCTGCGATCAGGTCATCGCTATTGGCGGTCATCCGATTTGGGTTTGAGCTGGCGATCATTCGTGATGGTTTTATACCGTTCATAACTTAATACTGAGAGGCCATAGGCTACCACACTAGCCAACGCGGGTAGGTAGACTTCTCACACCTTGGAGAACATCATGAAGAACTCTCGTGTACGCAGGATTCCTCACGATGTTTACCTTAATCAAAGCAAATGATAATTTTTACTAATAAGTAAATAACTTATTGCCAGATTCAATCGCAGGACTTCCTTCAGGGGATTTACGTTCGAACCACTAAGTTATCACTGGCTCATATTATTTACTGTGGTAAAGGTAACCGCACTCATAGAATGTATTTAACTGTCTATACTAACAATTCTTTTACGTCAATAGCGGACAAACAAGGTGCCACTAGTTATTTAACGGTCTATAAACGGTCACTGTTTACCATCAGGTGGTCACGGACTCATTTTTCGGCCACAATCATCAAAAAATAAACATGCAGCGCTAATTTTCAATGATTTCATGCTTCGGGTTATTTTGCCATTTTTATGTCCTCATACACATTATGTAAAATACAGATTTTGTTTGCTTCTTGCACAGGCAAGAAGCAAATAAAATTATGGTTTACTCAACTGTTTTGAAAATGATACCGGTACTACTAGAAATGAATCAACAATTATTTATCAAAATTAAACAAACAATCTAAAATTCATCGATAACTCCTGTCACCGTCACGTCCCTATTGCTAACCTCCGTCGTTAAAAATATTGCTGTTTGAACGTGGAGTTCGCTTAGCGTTTTAATAAATTTGGAAAATTAAAGATTCATATCTCATGGCTTCACTAGTTAATACACCCGGCCTCCCCTACATAAAGATGGTAATACGTGCAGCTTTGCGGGAAACTCAAAAGATTCTAAACTAACGAAGTTTTCGACTCGACGCTTTTTATCCGTCTACTTTAAAACGTGCCGGGGTATTTATTATATAGGGATTTCATAATGGGATGCATGTTTAAGGTATTATGCCGCGTAGAAAGGATAGCTAATTTGGTATTAAAAAAATACCATTCTATTTTAACGCTATTCAGTCGCATTTATTACATTTAATTAACTGGTTAAGCAACTTAACACTACCTTAAAAACTTTGACCCAATCGACGTAGAAAAATTTAGCAATTCTATAGGTGTTATTCAAGATCTGTTTGTCGCTTAGCCATTTTTGCCAATTAATAGTTGATTTAATTTTAAAATTTTTGCCTGTCTGTTTCTTAAAGTACCACGTGGAACATCTGAATAGATTTAGTTGATACACCGATGGATATCTTGGATTTAATTAGTTCTGCAATGGATCGATTCAATTGAATAAGAGTGAAAAGTTGTACACAAGTTCTTAGGTCATCAAATAAAGTTTTGACTGCTTTTTTACAGCCAATTTGTACTGCAACAAATGTATGATTACATCATGGAAGTAAACTTGTGAACATACATACGTTTACAGTTTTACAGTTTATGTAAAAGTTTTGTTATTCAAGTGAATAACAAGAACTGTACATTCGAAGCCGATATTTCGAAGTATATTTATATTTAATTAGCGACGACCCGCCGCGGGCGCTAATTATTTTTTCGCTTATCTACGAGAAGATTTATTTGAGGCTTCGGCGGTAATTTTTTCCTTTTTTACATTTTTCAATTAAATTACCCACTGCTGGGGTGGTAAGTGTTTGATTAACTCATTAATAATTTTTGCTCGCTTATCGATTTATGAATTGGATATGATTATTATGGGTGGTAGGTATTTTGCTCAACTGTATATATTTTTTAAAACCCGGTAGAGAAAAGACCCCGTTGTGTAGTTATCGTGGCACGTGTACATCCGTGACTCACCAACGGGTTCCGACCTTGCTCTCAAGAAAGAAACGGTGAACTTATTTTCGTATATTATTGAAGAATTCGTGAGGAACATTATTCCTTTATTTTTAAAATGTCTTATCGGTCACATAACATTTGTCGGTTCCGCTGACTAGTTTCGGTTCATTCAGAGGACCTTCAGACGATCGGTCGCATACAAATCTTATATACTTATGTTAAACAATAACATTCACTTTGTAATGCCTGTTTAACGGACTTAATTAATACAAGTCAGAACACAAAGCTAAAATCTCACGTTATAAATACCTTATGACAAATAAATGTTTTCGTATTTTGATTTTTTGTGATATCCATACAAATTTAATAATTGCGGAAGTAACTCTGTGGCGTGATCACGGCCAAACAGCTGATTGTGATAAAAATTTATATAGAGATACTTGAAGGTGTTGAGGTGAAATAAAGCTACTTTTATTTGCATTTTTTTTTAGTTTTTTCTAGCAATTAAAGCGAAAAGGTCGCCAAATAAAGGCCTCCTGAACGCTTACATAGCGTAAGTTTACTCAACCTTTTGATACAAAAAAATGTTCTACAAAAATATTGTTCTAAACCAGTCGCTGGTTTTGCGGGCAATGTCCACTATTCTTATATAGTTTCCTTGTCACGACAACCATACAAGTGTGTAACATTTAAACCAATTTGTTTATATAAAACCAAACCAATACGATTCGTTTAAAAACAATAACACGTTCAAAAAGCGGGCAACGCGCGTCGACCGCAACTATCGGTGCGCGGGTGCAATTGACAGCGCCGCTCAATTTATGGGCCGCACTGTCTACCGGGTACCAGCACCTACCAACGGCGGCTGGAAGCGACACTGTAACTTTTGTCTGCGTGAAGCTCTAAAGGCCGTTAGGGCCGACAGGAAAGTCGTCATCGGAAACATTATAAAAACGACACTATAACCGTTTGGTACAATACAATTTAGTACAAATATTCTTTAATGCACTTAGAAAAAAAATACATCAGCAATTTTAATGGTACCATTGTAACGTTTGTAAAAGTAAGTCAAAAAGCACCTTATTGCGAATTTGTGCGAATTATTTATATATGCAGTCTATGTTTTAAAAAATATTCATTACTAAATTACCTGTTTTTCTTTTATTGTTTCGAAAATGTACCTACTTTAACGTGGAAGAAGCGAAACGAAGAATAATTTTGATATTACCATCAGAGCCATATACCTGAAACCTACGTACTTTTATTCTGATAGTTCGTTTTAATGTATAAAATCATAATAAAAAAATTCAGTAGAGACGTAACTGTCAAAGCAAAAATTAACAAACTAAACTTAATGAAAACGACAAAAATACTTCAAGAAAAACTTACATTTTATTGTAACAAAAAAATTTCATTACCGTAACTAGTAACATATTCTACTTAGGAGTTACTTACCGGTTCTACATCTCATGAATAATTCATGTTGTTTTGCGGACATTGGAATTAATTAAATTCAAAATTATTTAGGTTTTCATATAAGTATTACTGATACACTTATGCACGTCAACTTTTGCTTCTACTACCGTTAAGAAACGTGCATCTGAAGTGTTTCTAATTGAACTTAAAATAAATATAATATCAATGCCGTGTCTCTTCCATACGCCCAATATCCACGTCCATCCAGTATTTAATTAATTCCCGCATTGGAATAGTGTGATATTTGACTGTAACTGAAGCCTATGGTTATTTGTTTTGTCGTTTTAAATTAACGCCCACCGTTTTGCACCCCTGCCGCTCCGGTGTGATGTGTTCAGTTTTTGCGACAAATCTATTAACCTTGAAACTATTCTACATGACGTAATGACGTAGTTATTTTAAAATTAGACTCTCAATATTCCGGGTTCAAATCTGACAAATTAATTGAAAGTTATGTTAACCCGCAAATAACTAAGGGTTTAGAATTTAGAAATGATTTAATTATGAAACATGTTTTAAGATGTTTTAAGAAACATGATTTAATCCTTTACACATATGTTTTAAAATTATGCGAAAACACAGTAGTTACAGATGGTGTATGTGAATATATTAGATACTAATATTATAAAGAGGAAAGATTTGTTTGTTTGTTTATTTGTATTGAATAGCCTCCGAAACTACTGGACGGGTTTGAAAAATTCTTTTACCATTAAATGCCCACATTATTCGTGATGAATATAGACTACTTTTTACACCGTATACAGGAGTCAGCTAGTCAATGATAAGAAGAATTGGAAACAAACAAAGCCACAAACGTTTCGACTCAAGCTAGATTTACATAATTATCAATTATTATAGTTAATGTGGGTATGTTTAAAAAATTCCGTCGTAACTATTTCGCCGTATCTTATCTTTAAGAGCCGTTAGTGATAAGCACTTTTTTAAACGGTAGCCGCTCCAAATATATACTTCGATAATATTATGGAGCACTCCCAAATACACAAATCACAATGTTTTCCTTCGCCGAAGCAAGTGAAGTGATTCCTCATACCCACATATTTTTTTTTAATAATAATTTTAGTATGTGAGGAGTATTTGAACCCGAAACGTCCCGTGCAAACGACCAAAGTTTAAACCACCAGGCTATTACTGTTTAATCTGTAGCGACGTCCCCATCTAAAATAGGTATATTAACAAAGTTGCAAGACAATAGTCAGTTATTGTTTTTAATATACTACATAATTGCTAATTTTAATAAAATTCTCATAGCCTCGGTGGCGCAGTAGGCAGCGCGTAAGTCTCATAATCTTAAGGTCGTGAGTTCGATCCTCACCCGGGGCAATATTTTTGTAATTTCTTACCCATTATTACTTGGTATTATTTTATTCGATTGTGTCATTATTTACATTGTACACGTAATAAACTTATGGTCTCCTCCTCAGAATTTAAATATCGATAATTTTAAAGTTAAGAGTGAATAATAATAATAATAATATGCATTTGTGTTAGTGCGCATAAATCTATTTAGTAGTTTTCGTATGAAGCCGAAAACAGACAAACAGATACACCAAAATACAGATTATAACAATCAAGAAATATTATGTTAAAACATCTTTATAGTTAATTTGATCGACAACGCGTCGCTGATGCCTTTAGTGTCACGGACGATTACAACGGTGTCCACTTACAATCACAATGGCCTGTCTTTTTTCGGCTATTAAAATAAGACCGAAAATTGGCCACTACACAATAAAACGCACGAAACTTTTTGACGACCGCTAGTGTCATTTGCATAATAAGCGTCAAACGAAAACAAAAGAATACACGTATATCCAGTATGCGTGTAGGTGTGTCAAATGTATGGTAGTGTGCGTAACGTATATTATAGTTAATTTCTTATGTAGGTATATTATAAAATGGGTATACATATCTCCATAATCATATAAAAAAAATTACCGTACTAAATTTCATCCTCATAAGTCCGTCCAATTTAGGTAAATAAGGATCTAAAAATATCGCTTCACCGAATTATCATGATAAGAAATCTAGCCTGTACTTAAAGGTAAAAAAAATCATTAACGTACATATTGGATCTAATAACAGTATTTATTTTTAGTACAAAATATCCGAATAACTTGAATCAAGGTAAAAAAATATGTCATATATTAAAAACATCAATAAGTTGTTTTCATGGAATGGGTACAATGAATGTAGGTATCTAATTCTGAGCATGTCCCTTGAAGACCCTTGACAAGCCGTACAGTTTGGCAAGGTTACACAAAAACTTAAAATGCCTACCATATTGTTATAAATAATAGATAATAGTTATCAGTAAAATTTACAATACTACAGTGCTTTAATATGAGTGTATGCCGCTGTATGCCGTAACAGCGGCTAAGAGTTATTCCGCACAATGGATCATGCGGTGGTGACTCATGCCAATTGATTTACAGCTGAATAATTCGATTGGCTTCAATTCGGCGATGTCGACATGTTTGTGGGTACGTGAGAATGTTCAGATCAAGGACTTTTTCATAATAACTTTAAAACTATTGTATTGCGTGACGATACGATGAACCCGTAGTCTAGTTCTATTTCCGACCAGGATGAAATTAAATTTATTTATTCGAATTAAGTTTTTACAAACACTTTTCGAATGTCAATTTATGCCATCGCTCCAGCAAATCCCTACGATGTGTAGGTCATAAGAAGAAGCGGCAAGAAACTGTCAGGGAGTATATTTTCCTCCGCACAGATACAAAGAACACTTAAGACTATCTTATTATTAACACACTTAAGACTATCTTAACACTATCTTTTTTTTTTTTTGTATAATAAAATCATTCCCAAGCATTCTTCTCTCCGTATTAATCATCAAGTTTGTAATAACCTTTGGTCATGAGAATGCTCTTAACACGAGCTTTTAGTTTGTAATATGGCAGTAGACATATAGGTATGACAGATCATTCCCAAATCATGGTGTTTTTTAGATGTGTCTATTCCACTATCATTAAAACCCATCTTATTCTATGAATGCTGTTTTAGCTGCAAAAAGTATTTAGAAACAAAGTCTATCTAGAGCTATCTCAAGTATACTTGTGTATATGCATACGACTGCATAGGTTATTAACAACCAACAAATCATATTGTCGACTAACGCAGGCGCCGACCAATTGACCGGCCAAGTGCGATCTGGTTACACCAACACTACTTATAATTGATTAGCGACTAATGTATTGATCAGCTGACAGAGGGACATAGTTAACAATATTATGAAATATTGAAACAAAACAACAATAAATATTTTGGTTTCTAAAACTGTACGTAAGGACGGACAGTTATATGGTAATTAATTTACATGTTTACATTGTTCTCAAGTAAATGCCGTTTGTCTTTTTTGAGAAATAAATGTCTTTAACTATAATATTAACGAGAGAGTTTAGAGATATCCTTATTTTGGTATCGGGAGGGGAATGTTAATTGGCCTTTCAGTGGAAAGGGCGCGGGTTATGTATGATTTATACTAAAACCTCGGCATCCATCCGGCGCATATGAAGTTCCGGGTACTCTAATGAACGCACCGGTGCTTTTGTGCAAACGCCCCAACGGGCTCAACCCAGAAGCTGTGCCTGCCCTCTTCAGCTTTCCTGGAGTCGTCTTCTCCAGATCAAAGATATTACAATGAGTGGATCTTCAGTTCTGATCTCTCTTAATCCCAAAAGTTTAATGATATCCTAAATCATATTTGGCGATGTGATATGTGACATTGGATGCAAAGATATAGGTAATCATTCTCAGGTCTAAGTCTATATTTCTCTGCTGGTGTTCCTGTGGGGTACGGGGTGAAGTAATATCACCATGCATAATTATGCATATGAAAGATATCTTTCAGAAGTTGCTAATCTCTGTACTATCCGGTGTGTTCACTTGCGATCCCGAAGTCTCTCCATAATTATGCGCCAAATAGACGCCGAAAGTTTTAGTGGGCAAAAATCAAACAAGAATTCTACAAAAGGCTTTATGTTTGTTGGGTCCTGATTAGACATTTATAACAACCCATAATTGTCTCACTGCTGGGTTTGGGTCTTATGTCACACTGGGAGGGTTTAAGGCCATAGTCAACCACGCTGGCCAAATGCGGGTTGGCAGACTTCACACAACTTCGAGAACGTAATGGGGAACTCTCAAGTATGCAGGTTTCCTCACTATGTTTGCCGTCACCGAAGTATGTGATATTTATTAAGATTAATACCTAAGTCTAAAACGCACAACTCAGAAAATTGGTGCGCTTCAGATTCGATCGCACGACCTCCTGTTCGGGAGACCAATGTTCAAATCACTAGGCTATCACTGAT
>DWPQ01002782.1:0-10209 GCA_018251795.1 Perichares adela | reverse complement strand
GAAAGGTTGGGTAACTTCAGAATATTTCCCACCCCCTGATACCCAAATAAAGCTAGTAATCCTATAACCATTCAAGTATTTGAATGAAAATCGATGATCCAGAGGCTTGCGACCTCAATTCAACACTTGCAATTCAACGCAGGTGTGTATTTAAGGATACATGTAAATCCTTTACAGCATATCCTGCGTGAGCGGCCTTCTCACCACGACATCCTCAGGGTGCCGTCCCAAGTTTTGAACTCCAGAGTGGGTGGTGACCTTAGGCCGCTCGCAGCCTCTATTTTCCAAAAAAGATTCGCTACTTTAAGTTCTTCTCTGGCTGGGCATTCCAAGCTCGTCGTGAAGCTGTAAATGCCAAAATGGTCATCAGAAACAAACATTTACATCGTAAATATAATATGTAACGAGTACAATATAATAATTATAAATAACAAAAACTAACAATACACTAATATATAACTTACAATGAGTTTACTCACTACATGACGGATCAATTACGTGTACTTAGCGACTAGGCGGCTCTACCTATCAGATTTTACGGTGCATTGAAATCACAATGACTCATTCCGCACTTCTGTGTGTTAATTCTTTCATTGTGAACCCTGATATTTATTTCAAGAGCTATGCTAAGGTCTTCAAAGGTGTAAGTGGCGTGGTAATTATTAAACGTCCTATAGTACCTGATGTAAACAATCAAAAATCATAATATACTAATGTCCATCACGGATAATGTCGGATTCTAATGGTAAAAGAATTTTTCAAATCGATCCAGTAATTTCGGAGACTATTCAGTACAAATAAACAAACAAACTATCAAATCTTTTCTCTTAATAAAGTATAGATACTGCTATTCATTTAGATTAAAATAATGGGCATATTAATAAGTTTTAAGTTTCCAAATGTTAATATTTGCCAATCAAGTCGCATAAAGCGCTTCTTGACTGTAATATCGTAGTGTGCTGACCTCATGATAATATCAAGTCATCGCTAAATTACAAAGGTACTGGTAAAAATGAAACAAACAAACAAATACATGACATAATTTAGAATACGGTTTAACTCATCAGTAGCCGCAAAATTGCAGGAAGGCCTTTAAGCTAGCGAGTGGCATGAACAAAAAAATAATTCTAATGACGTCGTTGACGCCTAATGAGTCACAACGAGAATGTTACATACAGGTATGATGACATGATGAGATTTATGTATGGAGGTGGAGATATCGCAATATCTTGAGGAATACGAGTAGACAAACCAACTACCTTACTACTACAGTTGGCTGAGTAAGCGCAGTTCGATAAAATTAAATTAAAGTTTGTTTCTGATGGACACTTTGCATGTTGCCTCTAGCAGTCTTTACACCTTCGCGCGGGCAGAGGCTAAGCTAAGCTAGGCTTGGCTAGATTTTTATGTGTATAAAGTATTGACAATACCCTATATACAAAAAAAACGCGGTCAAAGAGGAGAGCTTGGAATGCTCAGCCAGAGAAGAACTTATAATACCGGAGAAGTGGTGAATCCTATTCTAAAATTAGGACTTGTGATCATGCTAAGGTCATCCCCTCTGGGGCTTAGGAAGGTCGCTGGGTAATGCGCAATAGTGACGATTTCGAAGTTCACGACTTTCCGGATTCAAGATCGAATCCTTACACAAAACGAACCAAGAGATAGGCGTTGGAGTTATCGTTTTGTGAATTTGATCAAATTTTTTTGGAGTCCAAAAAGTATTTCGTTTAATCGAATACAAAACTGTTTCAATGATAGTTTCAAAACGTTCAATTATAAGCCATCAGAGCCCACACAACATAGTTTTTGCGCTCATTGTTATCGGTGCCGAATTGCTTAAATGTGAATTGGCTAATCTATTCAAATATTGTCCTAGTACGTGCGGTACGCATAGTCATTGGAACTAGTTACTGAATAGGGTTGTCACGCTTTAAATGTCATTTTGAATATTATACTTTATTAGGAAAACAAATTATATTTTTAAGATTCATATACCTATCATACAAATAAGAGGCACTCAAATTATTACAAGAAAAAAAATAAAATTATAGTTAAAAATGTTGGCACTTAGCGAAATATACGAAAGTATACTTCTGTAACCTGTTACATTTTACTTTGCAGATATTGGTTATTAAAATTGTGTTTATATTTTTTTTAAATCCATACTTTTAGATGTATTAGAAAAATCACATACTTTTACTTATAAGTAATAGTAACCTAATCTTTCTTCGCTTCGACGTCTTTTGCCTTTAGTGACAATAAATGCTTAAGTCATCCAATCCTTAATGATGGTGGTAAACTTCTACGACAATATGTATCATTAATAAACCTGTTTCATGGCAATCTCGTTCAGTATTTGGTTCATAAAAATTAAATAAAAAAGTTAAGTGACAACCCTAAATAGTCAATCCACAAAAAGGTTTACGTAAAGGAGTCATCGACTTCTTACTACAAGATGTAGTTTAAATACATTAGAAGGCAATCGATACGACCAAGGTTGAGTAACTAAATTAATGCGCACAAGTTAAAAATAACTAGGGTTACTTGAACCGACCTTTAGGTGACGGTAAAGGTATATTAATAAATCATTTATGTGTAAAATAAGTAGAGTTCTCGCAAAATTTCTAGTACGCTCTGAACACAGTCACAAGTCACGTCGCAACAGCTAATTGTTTGTATTTCGGGGACGAAGGACAACTTCAGAGCGTACTAGACATTTGGAGGGAATTTTGTCAAGATAATATTCATATTGTTAAAATCCGCTTCGTCTGTAATTCTGTTATTTATTCATTTTGTTTGAATTTCGACTACTAGGCGATCACTAGTTAGTATAAATAAGAACTAAATCCTTATTCTGAATACTAGGCTTACAAGATAATACTGGCTTAGTGTTAACGAACGTTGTCTTGCTGAGTTGATAAAGTTGGTTTCACTTGAAGGTTAGATAAGATTTCTCTAACACCAGCGTACGCCCACATACCTAATTGTTGGAAAGTCGGCCGTTCAGTTATCATTATGCACAGTTTATTACCGGAGTCCCTTTCTATGATACTATTTTCATGTTTCTATAACGGAAACTAAAATGTAATTTACTTACAGAAGTGTTTTAATATTAACATTGAGCTAAAATTCTATGGCGTTTAATATATTAAAATTGTACTATTTATTTTTTAAAACCACAATTTTAATCTTAGTCATATTTAAATATGTATATGTAATAAAAACAAATAAAATATCTAACGTTTGTTTTATTAATTAGGTATAGTGAACCGCCCTCGCTTCGCTTCGGGACCCCAAGGAATCTTGGGATAAAAAGTAACCTATGTCCTTTCCCAAGTTCAGTTCTATCTTCATACCGAATTTCATCAAAGTAGGTTCAGTGGTTTAGACGTGATAGCGTAGCAGACAGACAGAGTTACTTTCGCATTTATAATATTAGCAGGGATTATTAACAAGCATAGCTGCTAGTTTAATTATAAACGCCATAAAATATATAATTTTGCTAATAGCGGTGACCCATTTATTTAGCGACTTCATCAAAATTTGCTGCGTTGTGGATCCTTTACAAAGGCAAGCTAACAACTACGACCACTTCAGCATATAAATTATTCTCTAAACGCTTTCAAACCTTAGAACTATAGTTCCTGTCGGAAATTGATTACAAATGAATTCCTAAACTTCTTTTTACAAAATAAAACCTGAAAGTTAACGAGTACAAACTAATAAATACCTTATCTCGCTCGTGTCACGATGACGCAACCCAACCTGCGGAATGTATGAAATTTCTAAAGACTGCAAAATTAATACACAATCATTTGTCGCGACACAAAGATCACGTTTTGGAATCTAAATGTGCCGTATTTAATTTACATATGGAAACAGTTGGCCGTATATCAATACGTAATATGAGTGGTGACAAATAATGAGTACCTATGTAACAAGCGACTAATGTTAATTGAATACAATACATCACATTAATTTTATTATTGTCAAGTGTATTTTTATAACAATACATATAATAAAAATGTATAGGATCGCTGTCTGTACATGGAAGATGTACGAGAGAAAAAGTGACCTTTATCAACGCAGTAGTACTCAAAACAATGATTTTTAGAATTTCTGAATATTACAAACAGACACTCTAATTTTATATATTTGTATAGATAACTAGCAGACGAGCCACCTGATGGTAAGTGATCGCCATCACCCATAAACGGCCGTCTCTTGCGTCATTACTGACGCGTCATCGACCAAAAACTTGCGATTAATCCGCTTCTGACTGAAATATAAAGTTCACAGACTCACGATTTTAGAAACAAACCATAGTCAAGATGATTTCTAATACCAATCTACGATGTCACCTGTCATGCGTTGCAACAATCTCCATGAATATTCATCAGAGGAAAAGTCTACAAGTGCATGTCTTAAACAAAGGGGCATCCATCGTAATGAGCCGAGAAGATGCGCAGTGTCGAACTGCTTTCCATTGTGTTATTATAGCTTCATTATATTCATTCTGTATTAATAAGACGATGTTGTCAAAGTTGAGTGTTGTCTGTGCGTGCGTTGTAGCTAGGCAGATAAATAACCTCGAATGGTCCTTAAACTATTCGGACTCTTCAAAACCATACAGAAAATATACTAGAGTAGGCATGCCATAGGACTGCCTATGAGTACGAGTGTCCTTCTAATAGAAAGAGAGAGAAGATGAGACCCCTATTTGTTTTTCTCTCTCTCTCTCTCTCTCAGCGTCGTAATCCTCACTACTGAGGTTCATGACCTTCCTGTACTTGAGGTTCGTACTCTTCCTGACTATTTGTCGCCATTTTGATCTGTTTTTGTCTAATATACGCAAAAAAGGGAGATAGACTGTAGATAGAGATGTATTTCCTATATGACTCTAGCATATAGTCTTCCTCGATTAACGGACTATCTTACACCGAAAGAATTTTCAAATCGGTCCAGTAGTTCCTGAGATTAGCGCGTTCAAACAAACAAACAAACAATCCAACAAACAAACAAACTCTTCAGCTTTATATATTAGTATAGATTTCATACTGCTCGCAGAAGTCCCTTAGTAGGTAACTGAATTATACTGCAATTTTAACTGGGTTACCCCACGGGGGTCGCCTAAAGCGTAGCCTCTAGTGATTACCTTTCCCACTTTACCCATATTAAATTATTTTGTAGAGCATTAGTGTCGTTTCAATATTATCTATCTACACTTATATTCAAACGTTGTAATCAACAATATGTTTATTCAACAGAGCTTATCCTCAGCGTGAATCGAAAAACGGTAGATTTGAAGACAGGCTACGATAGATTTCTAGTATTTTCTCTCAACCAGCTGGAACTAACTGCTACTCAGAAAACGTTTACCCTGGAAGCAACAGTCCGGCTGGGCTCTGTCAATATGCAACACCATAGAGTTGGGCAAAAAGCTATCAACATGATCGAAACTCCCGACGACAGCTCGGGAAGTATCGGTGAGAGCGTCAGACCCGACGCTGGTACTGAGGTAGTAAGACGAGTAGAGAGCGACGAAACTGCTGAAATCAACAACAGTCAGTACTTATTTACGGTCACTTACTGCAATGTAAGTATAAATACGGTAAACGTCACTTATAAGCGTAAGCATTTATTTTATACAGTTGGATGTTTTGAAGAAAACAATGCATATTATGTTTATTTGTACTTCTATTTATAAAAACAGAAAATATTGATAATAGTGTTGATATTGCCCACTTTATTATTTCGCGATTAACTTATTTTGTTTTTCATATTTTTGTAATTGTTTCTTCAATGCCATTTCAGTTAGAAATGAATGAATCGAAATATGTATTTGTTTTTGTATAAGATGCGTTATACTTATAAATTATAATTTTTTATGAATATGCACCAAATAAATCAAAAAATAGGGCAATAGATATTGACTGAGCTTGTGCCGACGCGAGTAATTCCTTGCAGTGCTGTTTCTGTCGTTTCCTCCCTTGATATTATATGTAGTATGGAGGATAGGATAGTTATTAATGTTTTTTTAAATATTCCAGGTTGATAAGAAATGTCCGGAATTCAGAAGTCACTATGGATCAGTTGAACAACTAATTGAGTTGGATTTCACGACATTACGATTGCTATTACATTTGGAAGGACTGCAAGAAATTTTAGTTATTGTTAATGAATATCAGGTAAATACTACTTAATAAATGATGTGTCGGTTAGGCAAAGGAAATTTATTATATAATTATACCGTAGTAATTCAAAATAAGAAATGTCGACATACGACACAAATATTTGTCGGAAAATATATTGTGAGTTTGTTGATTCGCCGTTGTGTTCAGCGTCCTGATTCTTTAGAATACACATAATGTGACATTATTGTGACACCTTACCCATAAATACTCGCAATGTTTGACCGAAATATCAAAAAAGATAAGATATTATAATTAGGAATATGACATTAATATTTTATGTTCTGTCCGCGTGAAGCTGTAAGAGCGGGGGCCAACAACAAAATGCTCATTACAAAATGCGTTGTAATGTCACCATCGGCCTTATAGTAAATAAACATATTCTGGTTAACAGACACGTTTGCAAGCTATTCAGAGCTCAGTGGATAGATACGCGAACGCGGGTCCCTTGGAAACTATTGTTGAGGATGAAGAGCTCTGCGTTATTAAATCTAAAGGTAAATAACTAATAATTATGTTGAAATATAAATAATTTTAATTTCATATTTGTTATGTCATTATGAATGGCATTGGTCAAGTGTATATTTTTTTTAATTATCTTATATCACTCAAATAATTTATCCTACGTTTTTCGCTAAATTTATATAATCTTTCTACTTTTCTTTTTACTTTTTTTTTCTATGTACACCTTCCAACACAATATTTTCACACCATATGGGTTGGCTCGAAGAGATCTCTGGTAGAGATAAGCTCGCCTTTGTAAAAAAATCATAATGTATGTGTACAATAAAGTATTAAAATAATAAATATAATTTCAGCGAGCGTCACAAAACCGTCTCGTCGTAAGCAGGTGGAGAGCATCCAATTAAAAGTGAACGTTAAGATCGGTGCGGTAGAGATCGAATTCGCGACGGACAAGCGGCGGCTGTCGGCCGTGCGGTTGCAGGGCGCGGGCGCGGGGCTCGTGCTCAAGAGCTCGTACACACAAGTCGACTGCGCCATCGCATCCATCAAAGTGGAGGATCTTAACCCGCTCACTGTACATAAAGAGGTATGTACTTCGTGGACAATATTATGGAAAGTCGAAGATATATGTTTATTTAGCTGTCCCTTATTGCATCATCTTTCAAACAAAGGAGTGCAATGGGCGGACGTATGTCTGTATGTATATATTTTTATATTTATTTTCAATTTTTTTTCGTCTTATTGAAACTATTTATAGTCCATGTACCTAACTATTACCTGTAAGAAATCGCTACTAAGCGATATATAGCGCCTTATGTAAATGTTTTACATTTTACAAGTAAAAGGATTTTATTTTATTATACAAACACATTCTAGAATACTTGTAAAATGTTTTGCACACAAAGTTAATGTATAATAAAGTGTTTTACATAATTCTAATATGTCTTCTGTTTGTATAGATTTTAAAAGTAATCGGTGGCGACGTAATGAACGTACAGATAGTGATGTACAACTTGGACCAGTACCCGAGTGTTAGTGACGTCGACATGTCGATAGACGCTCAGATCAACTGTTTACGTATCGTGTTCCTCAACTGGTTCGTCACTTCCATGTTGGTGAGTGCCGTTACTGTATTACTTGTAGTACTGATATCTTGTAGTACTTTACTGATATCTTGAATTAAATGGAGTGACTAAGGCATCACTTCACACTAAATAAGATTTTATAGGCATGTCGATATAATTGAACTGTGTTTGATGTGTTTATATAGGACTACTAACACAATTCCGTAGACGTTCTTGTGTATATTTATTACTCTGTAATAAACATTGATCATCTCTATTTCTTGTATCTAGCTAATCTAGCGTTTAGTCGTTTGAAAAAAAAAAGTTTTTCAGCAGGAACTAATCGTCTTCATTACTGATACAGTTGCCATGTATGTTTGGGTAATTTTATGTTTTTTTTTTTCGGGGATATTTTTATTTTTTTGCAGTGCTTACACACGTTTGTGTCGTCCGACAATAAGTTACTTATGTGTAAACAGAGTATACTATATAAACAAAAAAAATGGAACATCATTCGCCTCTAAGGCACAGAAATATATTGTCCTTGCTCGAATAGATATCAAGGTCTACGAATAGCGCTATCTGGTGACGAATTGCAACTAAGTGATTTGCATAGAAATAAAAATCTCCGTTCGTCATAGATTGCACCAAAATATCAGCTTTTTCTCAATTGACATTGTCTTCTGTGAACTACAACTTGGGCAAATGACCAACTTAATACTGAATATCAGCACTGAAAATGATCTATTGATGTTATCAGGAGTTTCTGAACAACTTCCAAACGGCGCAACAAGCGATCATTGACGCGTCGTCGCAGGCGGCGGACGCGGCGCGCGCAAACGTGCAGAATGCGTACCAGAACTCGACCAAGCTGTTGCTGAAGGTGCGGCTGGCCGCGCCCATCATAGTGGTGCCCGAGAACTCCACCAGCATGAATGCCATGCTAATAGATCTCGGACGGATGAACTTGAATAATAAGTTCGTCGACTTGCCTGTTGCTGTAAGTATGCTTTTACTACATTCGAATTCAAATTCAGAATCATTTATTCATATGGGTATCACTGATACACTTATGCATACCAATTTTTACTTGAGACAACATAATTTGAAACTTAGGCTGAGATCTATAAGCGTGCTTTGTCTTATATCAAACGAATTCAGGCTATATTTGTATATATGAACTTTATATTGCCTTGAACTTTGATCACCCGAGCGGGAGGTCGTGCGATCGATGCCGGCACGCACCAATAATTTTAGTTATGCGCGTATTAGAAATTAATTATGACTTGCTTTTCGGTGAAAGAAAACATCGTGAGGAAACCTGCACACTTGAGAGTTTTCCATAATGTTCTCGAAGCTGTGTGAAGTTTGCCAACCTGCACTTGGCCAGCATGGTGGACTATGGCCTCAAAGCCTCTCCGTGTGAGAGGAGATCCGAGCCTAGCAGTGGGACAATTGTGGGTTATTGTGTGTAGTAAAACTGACAGTAATTTTTTGCAGGACGTCAGCAACAAGGTTACAGTGGACGAGCTAACACTCGAACTAGAAGACATGAAGGTGTCGTGTGTGACGCTAAAGAAACACTCGCACGAGGTGTCACACGAACGTAACCTGTTACGTCCGACCAGCTTCAAGCTGTTCGTCAAACGAAGTCTCTCCTCGTGGTACGAGACATTGCCTGATCTCGATATATTCGGACGTATGAAGACTATTGCTGTAAGTCTATGTTTGTATTTATTTTGTAAGACAGTATGTGCAGTTCCTATGTTTATCGAATAGAAGGTATTTCAAGGGCTGGATGATGTGAATGACAAATTATTATAAATCTTTTACTTAGTATTTGGATTTTTATATGCACCTTGTATACGATAATACAGTGGAAAGGATTGTCAAAGTCAGTCATATATTTTAGAACGATTTTGTGGACATGGAATAATATGCTTCTACATTAATTCTAGATTAGATCTACAAAGATTCTATAGAATATGCATACATTTCCAGATTACTGTAGGTCATAGTGACTATAAGAGCATCATGAAGATATTAAACCAAAACTTGCAAGAGGGTCAGGCGAAGGCCGAAGAGGCTAGGTCTCAGAGTGTCACGAAGGCAACCTCCAAGGTTACAGTGAAGAGCCAAACAAGTAAATTGCAGACCAAGTCTACAGTGGCCGTGGTGACGACACCCAAGGAAACCAAGCAGCCTCGCACCACCATAAAGTTCTCATTCACTATGGATAGCTTTGTCATTAACTTGATGAATACTGTCACTGTAAGTATGATCATGCGTCAAGAAGTAATACAAATGTTACATAATGATATCCCGCGAAATAATTTTGAATTAATTCGGACATTCAAAGATGTTTTCAACTTTGGTTTCCCAAACGTGGATGTACGAGTTCGAATCCTGATGACTCCGACGACGAGATTACGGTCGCTAACGCTTCCCCAGACCCAGACCCGTCCCGTACACTTCACACAGACACA
>DWPQ01002781.1:0-10210 GCA_018251795.1 Perichares adela | reverse complement strand
CTTATAGCATGTGAAGGGTGTTGATATAGCTTAACTATTACTTTTAAACGATATTAAACAGGTAGCTACGTATCTTCCAAAGAACAGAAGAGCTCATGAAATGTTATATCTGTCCGCATAAAGCTGTAAAGGCTGCTAGAATCAACAGCAAAATGTCCAACAGAAACTAATAAATGATATGTAACCACTGTATAACTTGGTTTCCACGTGCCGGAAGTTGTTAAATTTGATAGATCACTTATGAGTGCTTTCTAAACATATCAACGTATCAACACTAACGGGTATAAGTTATAAACTCAGCAAACGAGTAGTTGTATCCGTATGCAACGCCAGCGATGACCGTGATGATGAGCCCGAAACAGACCACACACGCCATAAAGCACGTCAGGAAGAATGTGATGGCTCTGTAAATAAAATAGTATTCCATAATTCTTGTAAACCTTCAATGAAACCCTACTTGACATAGTTAATTGATATTTAGGTTTCTTTTGTCACACTATGATTTGTTTAATGACAGTTATCAACAGCTCTGTTAGGGTGACAATATTTGCCCAAATTTCTTAAGAACAAAGCGATAGGAGTAAGAATCCTCAGAATCGATCAATCGTTTCATGCGTTTTACCTTTGTGGTGTGTGCTTGTTTAAATTATGTTGTTATTGTCTATGCCCTGTCTTAAGCGACTAGACATAGTGCGGAAATATGAATGTTCTCATATATTTATAGCTATGGTTATTAGAGAATATAACATATTTTAAAGAAATTAAAAATGATAACAAAGAAATATTTGTTTACGTAAAGAACAACGTGGGTTTGTGTTTATTCTAGATATTTATTACGTCTCATACCCATCTCACATAAATATATATATACCTTTTTTTTAGTATCGAGGGGGACATTTTCTAAAGATGTCCGCCCTCCTTACGGAAGTTCTGGATATCTAGGATTTACACCCACTAAAACCCCTTCCCACACGTAAAGCCAAAAAAAGTGTGTAAAAACTTATAATATATCCATTGTTTTCACGTCTAATGACTTTACAACGGCGTTGGTTTATTACTTACCTGTACTCGGTCCAAAACACTAAGCCATGTGGCTGTTAGAGCTAAATCGTAAATTACGAACAATTGCGTGTAATCTGGCTAAAACTCTTAGATCTTGCCGACAGGTTTAGGTTGAAATTACCGCCATCTACATACATCAAACATTCATCAGATCCAACTTTAGCGTGGCTTACAATACCAATCTAATTTTAGAAAATTGAGTATGACTAAAGGTTTTATTAGCTGTGCCAGAAAAATGGGGGCTTCAATATATCGTATCATCATCATCATCTATACTAATATTATAAAGAGAAAAGATTTGATTGTTTGTTTGTTTATTTGTATTGAATATGCTCTAAAAGCGCTGGACCGATTTGAAAAATTCTCTTACCATTACAATCCAAGTTTATCAGTGATGAACATAGGCTACTTTTTTACATTTATAGGGGAGTCACCTTGTACTATAATTTAATCAACATCTCAGTTGAGAAGTTAATCAATTCAATATTTAAAATAATGTATTTACACATACAAAAGTGAATTATAATTTTTATAGCACAGTGTGAAAAAAACCCGCATTTTACGCGCGGTCGCGACAGTGCGCGGGTGTTTATCACACAGTGCTATAAAATAATATACCATACTTGTGATCTACGTGGTCTATCATTGAACTACGTTTAGCACCCTCGCTGCGCTTGGGCGCTAACTCCACTCCGTGCAATGATAGACCACTTAGGTCGCTCGTATCGTAATGTACTATTACCTAAATATGTTAGTGTCACCAAGTTGTATTTTTTGCTAGTGGTTTCTATTTAGTTAAAACGGATTTTCTTACGTGTAGACGTAAAAATGTCACCGTCACCTATCGACGTCAAACACAGGCGGGTTGTGAGCTAATAATGAAATACTGTAAACGAAATATGTGAACAAAGAATCCGTATCATTCTAGAAGAAGGATAATCCACTAAGGAACCCACGCAAGTAAAAAGACCTATCATACACGAATGTCATAATTTATAATTCGTTTCTGCACGTATTAAAATATGTTATTTAAAACTGTGGCAGTCTTTCTATAAATTCTAACCTTACATACATACACGTATATGTATATTATAAGGTACAGACGGGTAAGCAACCTTATTACATTTCCTAACAAGATTAACTTCTAGTTAGTTCGGCGCACTGATAAATTAGATGTATTGGCGTAGCATCATGCTACGTCGGTATGTTGTTATTAAACATTGTGTAATGTAATGGCGGCATGGAACTTTAATAAGTACATAACATTAAAGAATGGACTTTCATTACATTGTATAGTATACATTTTTAGGTAGTTACTGTATGCATGAACGTTATAATCGCAAAAACCTCTGCACAGATTTTATGCGGCTTTCACCAATACAATAACTCCCGAGAAAGGTTTAGGTATGGAATTTGGGTGAAAAAAATATAATTTACTAGAGACCTCGTGGTGCCCGAAACTCGACCATAACACAATAAAAAAATGATAAAATGTGATCTTGGGATAATTATAATAATAATAAAACTTTATTTAACATACAGATCCAACATGATAATAAATACTGAATGGTATCTTTTAAATAATTGTGATTAGAAAAGAGAATTTTAATCGAACCTTTTTGGCAACCGCCATACGCTTAATAAACTAAACGTTAAAACAGTATACGTGTAGTATATCATCGCATGTGGGTGTATCTTTGTGTGTGTAATGTTTTATTTATTGAATAAATCTACTTATAAGCATTATTATTGAAAAATATTAGCGTTGTGCACTTCTCCTACACATAAACTATAAGTGTGCGAAATTTCATACTCCTGCGTCCGCACAATTTTCGTTAAAAGGGATTGAAAATTTTCGCGTTACGTACCTACCTATTTATGTATAGATGTTTGAATAAGTTTGTGTCTAACAATTTTCAGATTCACACGAGGCCAGACCTAGTCCGTAGTGTCTTTACAAATACTCTTGGTGTATTTATAAGATGTCAAGTTAATTTAACTTTTGAATGATAAACTGAGTGAGGTCATTAGAGATGGGTTACGTCTATATAAAACGGTGTCACTGGAGTCACGTTATTTTAGTACAGAACGTGAAATTGGGTTATCTGTACCCTACTTATGAAAGTGGCAATAAATAAACACTCGGAGACTTTTATCACCGCATTCGGATATTGTGGGTATCAGGGAGTTAGGGATGTAGACCCGGGCAAACACTGTTTTTGAAGCAATAGTCGGCAAACGACCACAAGCGTTACTTGATGGTAAGCGGTCAACGCCGATCGTGGACGTCCGTGACATCATACATGTCATAGACGTATTACATAATACTAGCACTCCTAGAACCGAAACACGTCGAAACTTTTTAAATTCTGTTTCTGATGGAGATTTATTTGGCTCTTGGCAATAGCGACCTTTACAACTTTACGCGGACAGATGATTGATTCTAGAAGGATGTTTAGGTAAGTAACGAAGCCAGGCAGTCAACCTTACCATTATTGATGAGTAACTTCGGTAAAACTGGGTGGTACAGAACCAAGCGATCTCAACAAGCCATAGCGCCTTAATTTTGTCTGTTATTCAGTAGTGTGCAATTGTGCATACACCATGTTCAGTTCAGGTGAGTTTGGACTAAGGATGAAAGGAGCCATTTATAGACCGAAGATCTGTTACATATTTGTTCGTAGTTGAGTTATAAAACTGTCTGCCCCCATTTTCCAATCAAACCTGTCCAAACAAAGTCGTCGGCAACTGTATGTCTATTGCTATATTGTATAATTGCTATATTGTATAATTGCTATATTGTATAAAACAACGAACCTTTGGAATAAATCTAAGGTCCAAGCAAAACAATGGCAGACGTAGCACATGTCACGTCGTAGTGATGTTTATTTTCATTTGTTGCTTGAGATATTCTGGGGACTAAAAGACAAACACGTTAAGGAGTACCCTAAAACATTTATTCTTTATATGAAAAAGTGGCTAGTACGAATCAGACCCGTGTAACGAGGATTTCTTATATATTTCTTCTTACACTGCTGGTGTCCATCCATATATAATATAACACAAAAATATATGACAATGAAATTAAAGACGTCGCCATATGAATAGATGTTTTCATTTCGACATTTCGACTGTTGTAAGACTTGACAGTCTTTACAAGTGTCGTCGTTAAATCTTTTGAAAATAAATATTAATTTTATCGTAATCATGCCGCAGCAAAATGACAAAAACATTTGCTTTAAAGCGTTGGAACCTAGATCAAAAGACATAGAAAAATCTAGGAATTCGAATAGCAAAGGAGAGTCCGCTCACTCTTGAAAACAACTTTCTTTTGAAATGAAACTTATCGACACAGTTTTGCGAACATAAAACTTACTCTTTACATTATTTTTAATCTTTACTAAGTACTAGTGTTATAAGGCAGTGCAGTGGCCTAAACTTAAGGCTCCCGAAAAGGAGAGCCTACGTTCCAATTCTGCACGCATTACATATTTTTGAAAGTTTGTGGGTAAAAAATTGAATATCACTTGCTTCAGTAAAAGGAAATATCCCGAGGAAAGCTGCAATACCTGAGAGCTCCCTTTAATTGTCTAAAGGTATGTGAAGTCTGCCAATCCTCATTTGTGCGTGATGGATTATGGCCTTCATTGCGAGAGGGACTCGAACTCTGGATCCTATAAGACAACTATGGATCGTAAAGATACTGTACTTATTTGTATCTATGTTTATACAATACATTTCCATTAATTTTTTTACCTCGTGTTGAAAATACTTTTTTTTGTACCGACTTTAACATATAAATATACTGAAAGTCAACTACAGAATGCTTACTTAATACCAGCTTACCAGTGGTACAACTATGTCAAGGTTCAGTAAAGATAGATAAATACAGTATTAACTTATGTATAATCAATTTTTCGCTTATTTCCGATAGAACCTTTCGATGTTATCTCATGTTAATGCCAACGAGATATGTATTATGAAATGTATATATGAAGATTAAGAGGATCAGAAGCCTGTGAAGTATGATACCATTTCAGACTGATCTCAAACGAGTCGGACCTATCACATTGAGCACGACGTGTGTAAACCTTTGTACTCAGAACAGATGAACGACACACACACACACACACACACACACATAGAATACAGACACTGATCAGTTAGAAGCAAAAATTTAATCGTATACACACAATTACACCATAATATCGTTTTCACGATAATTTTTCCTAATTGTTTAAATTAGAAAGGTTAAGTGTGCTTTTGTGTGGGAGAGATTGTGTAGATATTATTCCCTGTAAGGCAATTTACTTTTGAGAAATTTATATTTTCTTTTTAAACATTTAGTAGTCATTGTGTATGTAACAGAGACTAATTACCGTAAATTTAACCCTCAAGGGTTGATCAAACGAGGACAAACAGTACCTGAATTCATTAATGAGTTAGACAAAGTAATTTTTCAAATTTCAAACTCATTAGTCTCCTCATTGTGCGTAATGGGAAGTTAAGCATAATTTAGTATTAACACCAGGCAGGCTGCGTGACCATTTACGACTGTAATATTTACTTGTTTGTACTAAAAACTGTGTGTTGTTTTCTACACAAAATATACGGTTTAACTTATCTATTATGCAATAGCTAACAGGAACGAATATGGCGTGCGTGAACACTAGAAATAGAAGTTTTGTTTATTAATTTAAAGGGTATTCTCTCAAGTGGTTTAAAGGAAACTTTCGGATATCTAAATTGAATATTCAATTACGAGGACGTGCTTTATTTAACGCAATATATTATGTAAAAGCAATCTAGTTTTACCTGTTTTATACGTCTGTTTAAATCAATAAGTTTGTGTCTCTGTTGACGGAGTTACACATCCAGATGATATTGAATAGATGGTATGATTTAAAATCGTTAAAGATGTTATCGAAAGTCTTCATTAAAGAAGCGCACCATTTAAATATAATTGAAGCGCAGAAATAGGTAATAACAATTAAAATGAAATATTTAATTTGACGTGACATTTGACAGATCACGAACATTTGACAGATGTTGAACGTCCAGGACTTAGTCTCGTTCTGATGGGCATTTTGCTGTTGGCCCTAATTGGCCTTTTATAGCTTCATGCGGAAAGAATTTCAGTCTGAATATTCTAACTTATCTATGCATGGATACACGAAGAGGGGAAAATTCTCAGAACGATTGTTTATCAGACTAATTGATATTTATCTATACATATAGTTCGGTTAAATTCCGCAAAAGTATGTAGATTGTGTAACTGAAATATTGTCATCGTGAAAAATGACTGTTTATTTGTAACTTACTGCATTTAAAACAATAGTAATAATTGGTGTTCATGTTTCCGGGATTTATCGCGTTCCCATAGTTTGATTATCATCGTGGTGTAAGGTATCAACGTAGATTTCAGACAAATATTAGTGAAATGGATTCATTGTACTCTACTTGTAAGCCTGTCTGTTACAATTTTACATCTACAGGATCCAAGGTAGTTTTTTCTAAATTTATAAACATTTTTAACGCCAAAATACGTTGCAGTAGCAGCATTGTAGTTTAATTATTGTAAGACGCTAAAATTATACACAGTTATCGTAATATACTGATCATATTTGCCAGATGGTTTTTGTACAGTTCAACTGGGGAGATGATGGCTTTGGAGTGACGCAATGCAACACCTAGGTGCGTATTTTTAAACTTTGTGTTCTAGGTAAAATATAATCAGCCGTCTCGCTCAATAGAGGAAGTAAAATAATAACTATACAGACAAAATTTTGTCTATCTGAATGCGATTATCAAACTACTTCCCAAATGTGATGAAGTTTTTACCAATATACAGGATGGCTGGAGGTATAAAAGATTCGGAGGATCATAAGTATAGCTCATATCCTATCAAAGTATGTACGGAAATTATTCAGATTATTAATGTTTTAGATATTTTTCTAAAAGTCCCAAATTTTTTAAGAGAACTATCAAAGATGTTCTTGTTTTTGTTTTCAGAAAAAGTTTAATGAAAAAATTAAAGTTTAATCATTGTTTTATTAAATTCAATTAAAAGTTACCAGTTAGAGGCATTTCTTTTATTTCTAACAGTATTCCATAAAGACCGAACCCTTTTGTTTTTAACATTACTTTCAGACCAAAAGACGGACAGTTTCATAAATATTATGAAGCGAAAGATGCGTCTGTTAATGATCATGTAACTTCTGAAAGACTTGATGTATTGAGGTCATATTTGTATATTTTATTAAGCCGATGTTTCATACTCATAACTACATTAATAACCGACAGGTGGCGCTGTAAAAAAATTTCAAGTTAATCACTAGTTTCTGTATAATATTTTGTGGTACAAATCTTTTAAATAAATAAATAATTTTATTTTTAAATATTATACTACATCAAAGAGATAATTTAAATGAGTATTTAAATACATTATGGTGAGTATACTTGGCATTCTTTCTATTGTAATCTAAAGGAATGTATTAAAATACAATACATAGTAATTACCACGTCAAATGTGAGTCTTTTTAAAACATATTATGCGTACAGTGCCAAGAATTCGCACGTATCCGTCACTGTAGTTGATTTTGCTTATGAAAAATAATTGAAGCTGCAGCGGTGGCCTACTGTCCACTCACCGATAGCTTTCAGTTTCAGGCGTTCAGCTGCTTCAGTCTCGCTAGTGGTATCTGCGGAGGCGGTCGCCCGCCCACACCCTTCGCGTCTTTGTTCCGTAAACTATACGAGTACAAATATCGGTTCACGAAATAAACATACAAATAAAACTGAGTGAAAAGTTTAGTATAAGTGGTTCCAGTTTTCAATATCTGCGGATTTCGTGGAATTTTCATTTTAAGGTAAATCAACCCTTCAGTTCGTTAGCTACAATTTTAAGAGATGTTGGAACTTTTGAATGCATACGAGAGTTGCATTGGATTTCAGAATTTAAAATCCAGAGTATTTCTGGGAATATAAAGAAACAATTGAATATTTTATATATTATTCAAGTGATAATTGAATTATTAATGTAAACATCCAATAGTTGAATTATCACCAGTATAATCTTTATTATCGGTTGGTTAATAAATATATGATGTATTATAAACCTAATGATATATAAAATAAATTATAATTTCTTTTAATGTCGCATGATAATTAATTTTAGCCGTGAGCACGACCCATGCAACTGGGTCGAAATATTCGCGTAGGAAAATGACAGTATCATTGTATAATATCGTTGTAAAAAATATATTTAGTATTTGTCGATGATTTTAGTTTAAAATAAATTGATGTATAGTATTTTTTGCATAATTGTTGTAAAGATTCAAATTAAAAGTTAGTCAGTTAATTAGTCTTTACAAAAAACGTTTTTTAAAGGACTAATACATTCAGTCTGCATGGAATAAAATAACAATGATGGCCTGCAATATAACAATAATATGTTTTAGTTGTGTTTTATGTATGAAAAGGTATTTTAGACTAAATACAACTGACGTAAAATACAAAACAATGCAATCTACTTTATTGCGAACACCGTAATAAAATATGTACAATAATATTATTAATAGGTATTTCAAATTGAGGGTTAATTACTAGTACATTTTCCTTTTTATTTTAGTTTTGAAACCTTTGTTACTACAGTATGGTACTGCGCTGTTGGCTGGCAAATGAAGGAGCCGTGCCCGCCGGGGTTGGCAAACTGAGGGTTGTGGAATAAAATATTCTCGAGTTTGAATATTTTGTGAACTGTTGGGTCGGCCCGTGACCAACATATACTCGCATACGAAGCACAAAGATTATTCAATGTTTTAATATATTCCCTAAATTTCAACCATTACTACGTAACTATAACAAAACCTGGATGGTTCAAATACAACAGTAACAACCACAACAACAATTATCTTTATTGTACACAAACAAAGGTTTACAACATATTATACTAAACTGAGATACAATTGGCGGCCTTATCACTAATACAGCAATCTCTTCCAGGCCACAATAAAGGGCAAATAAAGAAGAAATTAAAAGAAAGAAGCAGGGTAGTAGACAATGCAATACAAATATTCTTTATTGTGCACACAGGAAAATACAGTTGATTGTTTACTGATTCGTGAGGTAAAAAATGTTAAACAAAAGGCGGTCTTATCGCTAAGCAGAGATCTCTACCAGACAACCTTTAGGTAGAAATTGCAGTAGGGACAAAAATAAATATGTGGTAAGGTGCACATATACACAATAATATATATAAATACATAATGGGATGTAACTACTAGTATTCATTATGATCAGAACAACGGCTTTATACTCACTATAATTTTGTTCTTCTGTTGGTCATTTGATCGTTCCAGACAAGTGCAATAAGCCCACAAAACTAACGAACCCATGTTAATAAATCCTTTAAGCAGCAAGTCATCCTTTAGCCGACAACATAATGCACCCGGTGTATTGCAGACTAATCCTGTAACTTTTATGTGACTTGTCAACTTGTTACGAGAATCACTAAGGGAATACGTTTTCTTGAACCATTCAAGATGTTCAGTCTAAAGCATTCGCCAAACCAACTATTCTTCACTGGACTTCACTTAACTGAGTCAGTAATTTAGGAGCGCTTCATTCTACGAATCACTTCAATTTAAATTAATCAGCTCGGAACAAAACAAACAACACATGTTTTGTATTGCACAACAGTAACCCCAACGGACCTGGGTAATAAAACTGAGATTAAAAACCCATGGAAGTTGCTGTCCCGAACTTTCCTCATAACCGCCTTCTCTCAGTCTAACTTTCAATGATAATTCCCCAGGCACATGGTCTGGCTTATAATTCGCTTATCTTATTATGTACTTTCTTGTTATACCGTTCACACACATTTTGATTATTCTTTAGTCTGTTACTGGGTAGCTTTCGATATAACTGTTTATTTTAAATCGCATATCATCGTATCTGAAGAAATAATATTAATATCTATATATATAAAATTCTCGTGTCACAATGTTAATTGCCAAACTCTTGTACGTACGTTCGGTAGGTCTGAGAATAGGTTGTAAACTATTTTTTATACTCCTAAGTTATAAGGGGGGCCCACGCCCAACATAGTTTTATTTTATTTTATGTACGTTTTTTCAAATATTTTTTT
>DWPQ01002780.1:0-10211 GCA_018251795.1 Perichares adela | reverse complement strand
CTACGAAGTTACGATCCCTGCCAATATATTAAGTTACGTACAAAGTACTAATACTTGTATGGAGGTAGCGTTGCATATTCAATATAGATAGAAGCAAAGATAAGAACGGCAGTACGCTCGCAGAGCAGGGATAGCGACGTCACCGGCGGCCGAGGGGAGCAGAAATCACGACAGCAAACATTGACTTTGGACTTTTACTCTTTTACTCACTTAGCCTCACTCGTAGCGCGGAGTCACTTTGCTTCACTTTTTATTCAAGTCAAGACCGGAACAGATCTATGTTATATCACGTAATACTTGGTTAAATAAAATAGTTTCTACGTGTAAGCGGGTAATGCTTTCTGCTACATTGCCGTGATTTGAACAGGTTTTGTAGATTATTAATTATAATTAAAAATAATACAACTGTAATTGATTCAAATTCAAAATCATTTATTCATATAGGTATTCTTGATACTCTTATGCACGACATATTTTGCTTCTACTACGATTAGATAAGAGTTCAAATATTAAATAACTAGCTGACCCCGCAAACGTATTTCTATATAAAAAACTATCATCCCCTATTTCAATCCCTTACAACCATTTTTTCGAATTAAATTAGCCTATGTTCTTTGTCAGGCTCTATACTATTTCTGTGACAAATTTCATTAAAATCGGTCCAGTATTTTCGGAGCCTATTCGGTACAAATAAACAAACAAACAAATCTTTTCTTTATTATATTAGTATAGACTAATCAGAGTCAACTAGCTACTCGTATATAAAACCTGAGAAGCAATAAAGTATTAAATTATAATTACTGAGATTAGGTCTTTGAAAGTGTTTTAATTTCAAATTCGATATAAAATAATTGTATAATACACCGTCGTATGCTATCGTACTAAGTGGCGTACGCTGGGACATTCTTGGTGGCATGTTTTAATGAGCGACGCGCCGCGCCGTACCTCTCTTTGTTTGCACACAATGAAGTCTGGGTGTACGGGCGTCGAGCAAAGTTTCCTTGTTAATATTCCATGTTTGGTGTCTGTTAGCTAAACGACGGAAGCCCGCTGTATCGGCTTAAACAAGTTTCCTTTTTTAATGTTAATGAAGTGACAGCCCGGCGTGCACTCTTATGTTAAACGATCGCTGTACTGTTGTATACACTACAGACGGAAACAACACCCTCCACCGAGAATAACATGGAAGCCCATATAAGTTCCGATTTGTGTATATTGTGTGGAACAAATCCATTATGTAAGGTGAATTCGAATATTCAATAAGATCGGTCAATTGGGAATCTAACTCGCGTGGGATAAGCTTGCGTATAAATAAATAAAATTATCTTACTTATTAAACTCTAGCTTACTATTAGCTTACTAAACTCGGAAATATTGATATGAAACGAGTTCATGTATTATTTTAAATATCCTTTAAACTTGAATTCCAATCCAAAAATTAACCCTTTTGTCAATATTATATGCTATAGTTGGCAACAGGTTTTTTTTAATTTTCTTGTTTTTTTACCAAAGTTAATTCTGAATGCCGGTATTGACATCAATAGAAATTGTTTCGTATGTGGGTATTTTTTTAATACGAATAAATTTTGTGCAGCTAAGCCAGGACGAGCTTCTAGTTCGACATAAAATAAGACACATACATCATAAAGAAAATTGCCATACCACTCACAAATAGCACACACTCGAAAAAAAATATTGAAAGAAATCCAGCACACATACATAATCAGCGCTATAACATAAAAAAAGTGGTCTGCTCTGTGCAATGGCGTTTTTTTTTTCAATTTTCAAGCCCCGCAACTGTAGCCACAATTTAAATGGCGCGGAAACTTTCAGTATCCGTTGACTGAAGAACGGATGATCATTGTGTCGCTCTAACGAGTTGTATCAGCAATCCTAATGACATCGGCTTATTTAAAATCGACCATTGACCCCGGCTCAGTCAGTTACGACTAGTCGACGCCCGCGTTCATTTGTGTGAGCGGCTTAGTCAATAAGCGAGTTTAATGGATTACCAGCAATACCCTTCGATTATACGGCTGTTAAGCACTTGCACTACAATACCGCGAATTTGTATTTTGGATAACAAAAGTAAACTTTGCAATTATTATTGCAAGAATTCATTTAAGTAAATGGAGGTCACTAGTAGCTATTTGAAGTTTATTTTTTCTTAGAAGGAAAAGGCTAACAGTTATAATTGTAGATACTAAGTATAAAGGTTTGGTTCTGATTTTATCGGAAGGTTTAAATACACACCTTATACACTCTACAAAAATCTCAATATATTACTTGTTTAACAGATGAAATTCAATGTATAAATATATCTTCTAACATGATATAGGTATGAATATGTCTTCATCACAACAGCTGGGTATTAATACCGCATTGGAACGAGTGCCATTATTAGTTTTCAACGTGCTACGAGTTTCCTGTGGAATTTCCGCGTAGCAGTAACGCTACGCAGGTGGGAACCGCACACATGTACGCATTGTGTATGTATGCGTATATCGTGTACATTACTGGCTGTTTGCGGGAATTTTATCACCCGTCTCAAAAGCCCGCTAATACGCACATGGTAACAGCATTCGAGCTTATATTGTATACCTGCAGGAATAGTAATTAGTTCATTACAAAAGTGTACAGGTTTAGATGTAACCGAGTTGAATTGAAATTCGATTTTGATAGCATTAGTAAAATAACAATTTAGTGGGTAACTACGAACTAAGAACAACGAATAAGAACAACCTATGTAGCTTTAGTGTTATATTTTTTTTTTCCTTGTGAGAGCAAAAAAATGTTTTTATTATTTTATTATTATGTAATATTTTTCGTTTATTATATATCCATAACTGATTACAATTACTAGTATTATATTTTAGTTGTGTGTAAATGTTGTCTGAAAGAGATATCACTATGGTTGCTTTTTGTACTATGTTTGTTATCAGTTGTCGAAATCGTATCTCTCTCTGTCATTGGTAAAATCCACATCGGACAAACGAAACTTTAACTGTGTCCAACAATAAATATACTTCCCATTGATTATCAGTCTCAAGGTATAAATTTAGATTACAATTATACTTACAAAGTGTATATATTAGCAATAGGGTCATCAGTTTACACCAAATAAGGAAATCTAAAGACCTCGGTGTACAGCGTAAATTCTCGGTTGAAATACGGTTAGCATTGTGAGCGGGCATTTCGGAAGACTGCGGAATACTCTGTGGTATAATGGGCTCGAGGAGAATTCTACCTAGGAATGTACCAATATTTGCCTGAATTTGTATTTTCCATTTACAAAGAGAAGAAAATCTTTTCAGAAAAGGAAAAAAAATCAATTGAAAATTCTAAGCTTTACTTTCGCCTGAAAAATAATCTGAGTTAGTCTTGTCTAAAGAAGTTTTACTTCAAAAATATATAATTAAAACATTAAATTTGATTCAATAGACTTAAAAAGCAACTTAAAAACATATAAATAAAAAACTGGTGGAGAAAAATGTTGATATCGTAATAGTTAAAATGACGGTACTTAACACATACATTGATAAAAAAAATGTTCTCAAGGGTCTGTGAAATCTGGCAGTCCGCAATTATCAATGTATTACGGTCTTTACGTCTCACACAACGCCAGGATACACAAAGCCTGCAGAGAGGGACTGTTATGCGTTATGATAACGATGATGATAATGATAATATGTTTGTTATCTTTACTACAAAGAGAACAATTGATTGAATGTTTCTTTATATTGAATAGGGTCCAAACCTAATGGACCGATTTTAATGAAATTTGGTATAGAGATAGTCTAAAGCCTAGGAAAGAACATAGGCTATTTTCAAAGTCGAAAAAAAAGGTTGTAAGGGGTTCAAGCAGGGGATGAAAGCTAGTGTTGATATAAATATCATATAATAATAATGGACAAAACTAGGTATCCAGCGCCGTACCGTGAATACATATTGCAGTGGAAGCCTTCGCAAAATCGCCGGCTTTCCAGTGACGCCCCGGGAAATGCGATAGTGGTACCGAACGGACAGAGCGAAATTGCGAGGGGAATTCGGGGGTATTAATTTACGAAACTGTTTGCCGGTTTTGACGTTTACATTCGGAATCCCGTTTTGGAAAATTTATCGCCACGATTAAACTTTCGAGGGGATGAAAATGTGGACGCGGAACCGTTGGCGATTGGAAATATTACGTTATAATCATTGGATACGACCACGTGGTATCACGACATATTATATGAGTTATCGATGGATAAGCTATGAACATAAACCCACGGGAGTCAGTGTAATAATCAAATAATACAATACTTTCGAACGTTTAGATAGATATCGAATGCTGACTATTTGGCATAGAAGTCGATAATGGGATAAATATTGTCACAAATTATTAAAATATATAGTAAGTTAAAAGTAAGTATATAACAATAGTTTAAGTGTATTACTGATAGATATGAATAACAAATATATTAAAGAAAAAAAATCACTCAACTTATTGTCAATTAACGTACAACACAATCCGACAGCGAGCCTATGAATTATAATACCAATCAACGTCTGTCAATGAAACCCTTGATACATATCGGACCAGCATAAATAGTCAATGTGCACCGAACGCGGCAATTCAAAGTTAATCTTATCTTGATACAAATAGAGAACAACATTCAATGGGACGATGCCATTAGTCACACCCGAAAATACTATGTTGCAATTGAACCGAATCGATGTTTATAGGTCCAGTCGTTTCTACTCATAAAATAGACCTACAACCGGTATAGCATTACCGTAACTTCACATTCAATTCATGGTTTAAAAATCAAACACATTGCAGCAATTCGAAGCATCTGTAAACATTAACTTATTCACGTACATTTGTTTGTGTGGTAAATCTTAATAAAAACGATTAAAACTTAATCAGTGTATTAGTCTTAATCATCTGTCATCCTGTCAACTGTCAAGAGTTTATCCTAACGTCCGCAGTTTGTGCCCTTACTACTATCAATACAACTGATCCAAAAGTTCTATTGTAGTGCATACTCGTATCTCACGAGTAGAGCCCATAAGGGCACTGCGCTCCGAGGACTCCGGTTGCGTTCCGTTGGTGATCCCGGAGTCCTCTATTTAGCGCCGAGGAAGGGGGTTAATGCGGTCAAATCCCACATACCCCTGTGTCGCTCCCACGGCTCCGGGAACCTTTTGAAGGTTTCCCTCTCGATAAAAAGAAAAAGTACATACTCGTATACAACAACACGTGTACCGGAAATGATACGACTTTAAAATCTTTTTCAAAATCAAAAGTCAAGGTTCAAACGACGTTATCGGTGAATAACTATACCTTATAATTTACCTATACAATATAATTGTTTATAAGTCAAACAAACCAATAAGTTTAGATCCTTGCTAATTATACTAGACAAATATACAGTTTAGACATCGATAAGACTGACTTTGACTAAATATCCACCAAGAAATTACGGCCCCATTACAAAACATTTCAATTTTAACACACGCGGCGGTTCACTAAACAACACTGCTTTAAAGTCTGATACCGAAAACAGAACTGGTCACAATGATAATAACTTGATAAATGATAATTGTGTTATCGATACAATTTTATAAATACATCCTGTGAACTAGATTTTACTATAGCCGTCGCTTATGTTATAAACATGCTAAGGAATATAAATAAAATGGCACCTATGTTTTGCGGAACTTCTGAACATTACAGAAGCTTATGTTAACTGCGTAAATTATTATTTTCTGTGTGTTACAATCTGCATAGCATTAATATGTGCATAAGAACATCTTTAAACGTTCACGCAATCACTCTTTCAATGAGATTTAAATAGCATGGAATAGAAATCACAAAGTAATAAAAAAATAAGAACTAAGAATATACATTGATCTCAGTCTCAGTGTGGGACTGAACCCGGGACCTTTCGTTTGACAGACAGGGTCACTATCGAATAAGTTGCAGGGTAGTTTCTTGAGAAATACAAAAAAAAAACATACCCTCACACTCCGACTGTGTTATATTGTTTCAAATTACGAGTACATCCTTAAGGTAAACAAATCCTTCGTGTAAAATACACACACACACAGATAGTAAATTTATTTGTATTACACTTTTTTCCAATGTTTTTCCTGTTATCATACATTATATTTAATGCACAAATTATATTTACGGCTGTTATGGATGTCGCGCCACAATATACATAATCATTAGCCGTTGTGGTTCGATACTTTGATAAAAATATTAATATAGATAATAGTTCGCCGTTGATAATATAATAAATCACACAGATTAGCTAAACTCATCGTACGAACACTACTGAAAGATTATTTAGTCGTTGGTTAATTTATTAAATTAATGTTTAATGTATTAATTTTATTGTTAATGTTTTGCATAAAAATAGTAGCCGGTTAGTTAAAAACTACAGTTCTAAGAAGTATTCTTAAGTGAGTCTTCTTTTTCTAGGGCCTACTCATCGTAGGCACTTGCAAAAGCGATGGTGTAAACTGACTTCCGAAAAGTGTTTGTAAAAACCTACTTCGAATAAATGAATAATGAATCTGTCAGGATTGTATTACATTATAATTGGTACTCGTAAAACACAGTTACCCCCAAAAGCAATACTTGTCTACAGTGACTATTTAGTTGTTTAGCATGTTCCCACCCAAGCGAATCATAACGAATGAAGATCCGGTTTAGCGTTATAAAAAAAAATCTAGAAGTTAAGATTACTTTCTAAGTTACTCCAAACTACCTACAATATGGAACCTACACCCAAAACCAACCCTCACCCCCGTCATTCACGTCATTAATTACAGTCTTGCCGCAAGTTAATCATTTGCTTAACACCTGGTTGGGTCGAATGCACCAAAGCCTCATATTAAGGCTTCATCACGGTAATTTGACTGTGTTTTATGGTTCGGAAACCTGCGATACCGGAGACACGCCCCATGACGTTATTTATTGCCATCAATAATTTCCTACCGAGTTGTGTTTATCTATTAAATATGGATATCAAAATATCATCTTTCTCTCTCTATTTGCGTTGGACAGTTATTTTGGATATTACCTATGTAAACCGCATAATCATTTGTATTAAAATAAAATCGTAGATAATCAGGATAATTTATTACTCAAGAAGGTAATAAATAAAGATTTTAATTATGATAATAACATGTCCAAACTGGGCTCGAATCCTCCTAAACTTAGATTAGATGTGAGTACATTCTAGTTTTCCATAGTAATTTACGCATTTTTTACTTCTTTGGTGAATGAAAACTTTATGTAGAAATTTTCATCTTCTAGAAGTTCTTCACCTTCTAGAAGATTTTTTGTTAAATCCGCCAAGGCGTTATTGGCTAACGCAACCGACTATAGTCTTTCCCATCACATTAATAAAGAAAATGTGAGCCCAAGAATGAGAAAATATTGGATTGCGACGATGGTAGTGAATGATATTAATACACGCTTTACGAGAGTAAGGAGATTCAATTCAACAATGAGTACATGTTTTCACAATAGCTTGCCTATTGTGAATGTTTATCTGCGCGAGTGAGTTTTCCTAAATAATTGTAAACACGATACAAAGGTTCTATGTAGGTCGAGTTACGTCATGGGTAAAACGGTGAATTTACTCATACCGTTTTTAATTTCTATAGTTTCGCAACGGCCCCCAAATATATCATGATATTTTTTTTCAAATCAAATCAAATAGTTTATTGTGGACAGTAGGTAAACGGGTGTAGTACAGTTTTTGAAATCACAACGGATGCCTGAAGTCTTAAGGAGTATTTACGATAAAACTTCGACGTGTTAGAACCAAATAAATATGAATGAATGATTTGCTATTAATTTAACAAACTCCACTCGCAGACTCGCAGGTGATACCGACATACACATACAATTCATAAAACAGCAAAACTATGTCGTGTTAACGAATATGAGGTACTAAACCCCACTGCGCTTTGAGTCGTACAATATTTAGTCTATATAATTAGCTACAGCCTAGTTGAATATTCTGGTTACTCGCACAAAACGCAAATTTAAAAGCACGCGCGTTGTCCATGGAAATGCGCAATTTGTGTATGTATCTACATGAAAACGCAGTTTGCTCGCAGTCGGCCGGAAGCGAACGCGAGGTTCGCGGCCTAGTTCAATTTAAATGTAGACTATATACCTATACAGACAGTACAGAAGTTTTCAAACATTTGTTTGTTATACATATCACTGTTTAATTATGCAATTGTTATATATATGTGTAATTTTTATTAGAAGGTCGTACCACAGCTTAGGGCGTTACTAACAATTTAAACAAAATTTCAACACTTATCAGCTTTACTACGGACTTGGTTATAATCTCTAGATTTTTATTGGAAGTAACAAACTTTTCCACATATGATTTTCCAAAAAATATTTTACATTCTCGATTTAACATACAATCAAAAAGACATTTTTGAAAAATTGTTTTCTGACGCAATGTTGGCAATGTCTATTCTTTATGTCATGTCATAGATGTTAATTTTATATCTATGTGTTATGTATAAACATAGATATTAAAGTGTATAAAAATATATATTTAATAATACTCAAAGTGTATAAAGTTTATATGTAGTAGGTACGCTTGCATATACTTGGAAAAAAAAACAATACCAAAATAATTAAATTACGTAAATGAAGAACAGAGCGATAAATACGAAATGAATAAAACTCAATGGATTTCATCCTAACCACCGCATATATTCCTATTTCTAAATGGTTGCAGTCACTATGTAATATCGTAACATTACAAACTAACCTTGCACTCGGTCAAGCACTGATATAGTATTCGTATCAATGTCTACTTATTTTAATACTCGTACTTGCCTTATACGAAAGATATAACATGGTCGAGTCAGCTTTAAAATAAAAAAAAAACACGCGTGAGTTCTTTACAAAAATACTTCAGTATGATTGTCGTTCGTTATAACTCACGTATGTCACGATAATATTTTAAATGAAATTTCGTAATCACTAAATGCGACCATTACTACTATCATAACGCTGAATTTGTGAAAAGGAGCCCATAGTATTCATTAATTCATAAATTAAAAACCAATGAACCATTAAATGTCTCTTTGAAATAGGTTTTGAAATTAAAATTTAATGTGTAATCCCTGTAAGCATGTCAATATTCCATATTATTATTTATTGACCTTTAAAACCGGTTATAAAGTTAAATCACGGATGAAGACATTTAAATTTCGTAACCGCAAAACTGGTTTGGATTCCAGTTAATATCTCAAGCAAATTAGTTACCTGTGGTACCTATGTGGTATAGAAAATACTAGGCACAGGTAGTAGGTAAGTAGGCAGGTGGGTATAGCTATTAAATTCATACGAGTCTACTACTAAAAAAAATACATATCATTAAAGTACTCCATTGCGAGGTTCATCCTTGTTTCAATTCACGTGAATCAATCAGTTAACCCTTTAGTTTCGTACATTATACACATTAATAAATCCCTAATTGTCCCACGGTTGTTCTCAGGTCTCCTCTCACATTGACAGGGTTTAAGGCCATAGTCCACTATGCTGACCAAATGCGGGTTGGCAGACTTCACATACCTTCGAGAACATAGGACTCTCAGGTACGCAGATTTCCCCGCGATGATGCCTTCACCGAAGCAAGTGATAATTAATTTCTAATACGCACATAATTTAAAAATGATAGGTGCGCGTCGGATTCGATTGCACGTCCTCCCCTTCAGGAGACCAACGTTCAAACTACTATGCTTTGTGTGCACGAGTTTCGTCTGTTGTTTGTTTGTGATGGACATTCTGCTGTTGGCCCTAGCGGCCTTTACAGCTTCACGCGGATAGAGAGGCGAGCCTGTAATTGCCAGAGAAGAACTTAAACTAGCGAAGAGGGGTGTAACCTTTTCGAAAAATAGGGGCTGCCAGCATCCTAAGGGCACCCGATATTTAGTTAGCTATTATTACAAGTCTCGTAACACCCTCCATATTTAAGAAACCGCACCGTGTACATACAGGGTTGGTACATACATGGTCACATAACCATGTTTGTTCCTACTTACAACAGTAGAAATGTTTCATGCAGAGTTGAATACAAAATTTATAACAATATGTTCTAGTCCCGTAGCCTAGTTGGCAGTGACCCTGCCTGCGAAGCGAGGGGTCCCGGGTTCGATTCCCGGCCGGGGCAGATATT
>DWPQ01002779.1:0-10211 GCA_018251795.1 Perichares adela | reverse complement strand
CGTTTCGGATAATTGGTTTGGTGTTTTGGTGTAATTAGAATTTAATTACATTTTGCAACCTTTTAAATATTGCAGATATTCTGTGTTAAATACCGTTGCGTTTGGCGGCAGGAAGTTTATTTAGCAACACAGTGAATTACGAAGTTCATAATGTCCGACTCAATAAACGAATATTTCGAAGCCGCACTGGAGCTCGTAAAAACGTCGGGAAACCTTATGAAGGAGCATATCGACGGTATTAAATCGTTCGAAATGAAGAGTTGCGATATTGATTTTGTCACAGAAGTAGATCAGAAGGTCGAGCGAACTCTAATGGATGGCCTTTCGAAAAGATTTCCTGACCACAAGTTTATCGGTGAAGAATCCGTCAGTGGAGGTGCTAAGTGTATTTTAACTGATGATCCCACTTGGATCATCGATCCCGTAGACGGCACGATGAATTTCATTCATGGATTTCCTCACAGTTGCATTTCAGTGGGGCTTACGATAAATAAGGAAGCAGTCGCCGGCATCATTTACAATCCGCTTTTAGATCAGCTTTTTACTGCTAAGAAAGACCAGGGCGCCTTTTTAAACGGTCGGCAAATTCACGTGTCGCAGGTAACAGAACTGCGTAACTCGCTTATAAGTTACGAGGCAGGCACTAGCCGTGATCCCGAAAAGGTGCACTGTGTGTTTGAGAACTTCAAGACGATAATCAGTAAAGGTCACGGTGTAAGAGCACTGGGATCCGCAGCTTTGAATATGGCCATGGTTGCTCTGGGAGGTTCAGATGCATACTTTGAGTTTGGTATTCATGCGTGGGACATCGCAGCTGGAGATATCATTGTCCGTGAAGCCGGTGGAGTTTGTATTGATCCATCTGGTGGAGCATTTGATATTCTCTCCCGCAGAGTCCTTGTGGCCAGTTCAATGTCACTGGCCCAGGAGTTATCTAAGGAACTACATCAATATTACCCTGAGAGAGATTAAATGTTACTAAATGAATTTGATTCATACAAGACGATGACCTTTGATAGATTCGTAATCTATAAAATAATACAAACAGAATGAAGTGTGCCAATCTGTGTAACCCATATATTTTATGCATTTATTCACAATTCAATAATTAATTGATTGTTATTCCAGACAAGTTTGAATATTCCACAGACAATATTGATACTGTATGATTTTTTATTATTAACTATGTTATACTAGAAAAGTCCTGAGTAATGATCATGGAGAAAATATACGAGAGTGGGCAAGTTAACCTTAAATCTGTCCATCTTAAAAAAGAGACAACAAGAGCATCTAGTCTGTCTCCCTTTTTTTTGCCTGTATTAGATACAGAGAAATATGTTTTCTCATCTTCCCTCTATATCTATTAGATTAGAGGTCTATGGTTTGCCTACTATAGTATAATAACTCTACAGTAATTATTGTATCTCATAAAGGTTAATCTTAAATGCACATATGGACAACACTGGGACAGACTATACATACATGAAAATATTACATAATGTAATATAGGTCTGATATTTTGTCAAACAGAATATCAAAATTTTGCATGTTTCAAGTTATTTAAGTTGCATTAAATGTGTGCTATCAATGTGATGTGATATAATTTTTAACTAATAACCAATTATTTAATTGTGCCCTATATTAATGTTGTAAATCATATATGATTGTGTGTTTGAAGAAGTGGTAGCAAAATTATGATTCTGTAAGAATACTTATTATGTACATTAAAATACATATATTTTTGTTTTGTCACACATATGAATTATATTTCCCAGTATCATTAATATTTGACTAAGATTTGTTGAATTTTATGCTGTATGAAAAAAAGATGTGTGACATATCCATTAAATAACTGCCTGTTTTTATACATGTGGTATTGAGACACTGAGAAGAATCCCTTATTTGTATGTATTACAATACTGAGTGTTAAATACTATAAGTACCACTTTATAGTGGTTGAACCAAAGAATTATAAATCTCAAGACAAATTATGTTAAGCATAAATAAGGAAGGAAAATTTAAACATTTCTTTTCTTAGATTTAAAGTTCAATTTAATTATACCTTTTCATTTAAATTACTTATGTAACTAAATATCCTTATAATATATCATTAATTTTATTGACAAATAATACAAAAAAAATGTCTTTAACAGATATTTTTAACTTGTTAAAAAAATATCAACCATTACATTCAAAGAAATTCCTCTTGTGGGTGTAGTTGGTAAAAATATAGTACAAGTCATGTAACAATATTAAGTTTAACCCATTTTGTTCCAAAGTACTTAAATGTAACAAATGTACTTAAGAATATTTCATTGTAATAAACTTGTTGTGCAATAAATCATTTTTGATTTTTTCCTTTAATTGATACAGCAGTATTTTCATAACATGAAAGTGATATAATATATCAGAATTACTCCATATTGAAGAACAGAGATATCTTTCCTTATGTTATGTCGGTGGTATGCTTCATTTATTTATAAGTAGAATGAATACATACAGCTTAAATGAGGCATTTATATTTTATCTTATTTTGTATTGCATTCCAAGAGTATAACTACAAACAAAAATATTTATAACTTGAGCAAATTAACTGAAATTGGTGTTGAATATTGGTCCTATTCTATAGTAATCTTTCTTAAATGTTACTCCTTAGCAGTGAAAGTATTCGTCCGTCATTAGTCAAAGTCATGTTATTCTATTACAAATCACGTTAAAACTAGTAATAATAAAAAATCCTGGTTAAAATTGTATTCTTTAGCGGGAGATCGTAACTAATAGGCTTAACTCACTGAGTAAGCTTAGTCTTGCTTTTTCATTAATAAAATAAATAGGAAGGTAGTTAAAAAATAACTGGTAGGTATATTTTTAAAGCCGCCCAAGTCATTCTTACATAAACAATAGTCAGCAATACACAACAAACGTCGAAACGTCTCGAACTGTCAACTTTAACCTTATTTTTTAGTCAGTACTGTCAGTAGTCAATAATTTAGTCAAGTCAACATTGTCAGGTTGTCAATTATTCAATTTCCTTCTAAATCGTTTGATCTTCACAAGTCATTGTCTGTGTCACTTTCATTGTTGTCGCTGTCGTCTATTGTCTGTAGGTTGATCAATTCAGTCATTTGTTTTTTTTGTCAGGCAGGATTCGTTAGATGTTATAGGTATGTATGTATACCTATATGAAAATATAGTTTATGAATGTATAAATATCAGTAATTAAGTGTATCTTATGTATGCGGTCTAGTTATGTCAAATGTATTAAGTCAAGTTCATTATGTTAAGTCATAAGTCACGCTATCAGTCATTTCTGTTGTATTTTTAATTTTATCAATTTGTCATTTCGTATTAGTCATGTAGACATTGTCATCATTTGTTAATAATGCCTGTTAGTCAGTTTGTCAGTCACGCTGTCAGTATAATGCTAAACGCATTACCAGTTATTTTTTAATTTTATCAGTTTGTCATTTCGTATCAGTCATGTAGACATTGTCATCATTTGTTAATAATGCACGTTAGTCAGTTTGTCGATCAAATCAGTAACCCTACTTAAATCGCAGGTCTATCTTATCAATCAGTCTTGTCTTGTCTTGGGTCAGTGTTATGGTTTTTAATAAGTATTCTTTTAGTCTTTCATTCATATGACCAACGTCGTATAAACTTGCCTAATTTAACTTCTTAATTTTAACTGTTATTAAATGTAAACGGTCGTCGTTTTATGGAAGTGAGGTCCATGGGTCTCGGAACTTCTCTTAAAGCGTAAGGATCGACGTTAATAATTGGCATCGTGTGGGGCAAGCCTTCAGGTAGGTCGTCATTCTCTTCATAGACCGCCCATTGTGACGGACTGAAAGCAAAAAGATTTTACCTATTATCGTAATTACGCCAATGCCCTCAGGTATTAAAAATGCACGCAGTATCTAGTATAGGACGTCATTACATTTTTATGAGTTTTTGTGACCACTATCACGAGCATTGTCCTCTGCTCTGAGAGCGTCGAGGAACATTAAAAATGGAATCAGAACGAAGAAAAAACGAGGTTCCTAATATGATACATTACTTTGTCGTGCTTACCGTTTTTTGTGAATATTATCTAAGGATAACTTACCTGTTTTCACTGGGAATAATTTGAAACGCCACAGATGGTGTCTTAGCAGGGCCAGAGGGCTTCTTGACCTTGGATCTCGTCTTATCTGGATCAGCGGATTTCGATTCTATTTCATCGAAGGACTCCATCTTATCGGAAACAGATCGCTCTTGCAAATTTTCATCTGTAACGCTTCTTTTAGTTGAAGTGTCTTTTAATACTTCTGTTGTCTTCGATCTGTTGTTTTGTTTTGTGTCTGTTTTAGTCGAGTTAGAGTCATTGTCAGAGTATTTATGTAAAACATTGCCTAAATAGTAGTATCTGTTAGTGTTTAAGTTTATTTGTTCGTCGTGTCTTCGTCTCGTATTATATGGTTTTGTCGCAGTGTCATATAAAATGAAAGTAGAAAGTTTTCCAGTATTGGTCATGTCGCCCTTGCCATCTTTGTCAATATCGTCTAGTTGCTTAGTGTCAGAAGTATCAAATTCTTTGCTAACAATCTCATGTTTTGTGTCAGTTTTAGTCAACGAGTCGGACTTTAATTCGTCATTAGTCAGATCGCCTCTGTAAGTACCTATGTAGCCAAAAGTGACAAGTTTGTATAAGTTTTCAGTAGTTGAAGTAATTATGTTATTGTCAGCCGTGTCATGTGTCTTGGTGCTGGATGAAGTTTCGTCGTTAGATCTAGATTCTATGTCAGTCAATGGAGTCGGTCTTTTATTACGGGAGTCAACATCGTCATTATCATATTCGTGTCTATTGTAGTACGGTCTACTAGGTCGTTTGTACGTATCGTCATAGTTTTGGTAAGTCACTTTTACAACGTCTCTATCGGAGTTCCGTCTAGTCGTTTGTCGCCAAGATTGTGTGGGTCTCGGTACGTAGTTAATAAGGTAAGTGTATTTATCTACGTTTTCAGTCACAGTTATGTATGGTCTGTTATATGGTCGCTTGTTTTGTAAGTTGTTAACGACAAGGGATTGAACGCTTTGTACATCGTCGTCGTAGTCGTTGTACTGAGCCGGTCTGCTGTGTCGTCTGTCGCTTTCAAAGTCGTAACGTCTGCTTTTGTTTTTAAAGTCAAGTTTGTCGTCGATAGGTTCAATAGCGTTAGGTTTAGTTGTGTTAACGTTAGCCGAGTCAGTCATTAGTTTAGTCTTATTGTCATGGTTGTCAGTAAATGTTATGTCAGTATCGTTTAAGTTCTCAAGATTCATTGCTTTTGTCGAGTCGCCAGTTAGTGGTTTCTTTTGGACGAGTTTGTTTGTCGGCATCGCTTCTTTCGGAGGTATTTTTGTATTAGGCTTAACAGTTGTAGTTGGTTTTGCTTGTTTGAGGAATTCGGATTCATCTATGCCAGATTTTCTAATGTTGTTAGAGTCTAAATGTATTTCGATCCAAGGGGATAAGTCAAAGTCATTAAGTAGTCCGTTCAAACAGGAAATCCTTCCATTGTCAGGATTGTTAGGGGATAGGAAGACAAATGGTTGAACGCTGTCAATGGTGTCTAGAGTTTTACAAAGTACTTGGGCTAACGATATGCGACGGATTTGTTGCAGTTGTGCCGGTGTAAAGGAAGACTCAAAGCCTGCATTCTCGTACCTGAAAAATATCGTGTAAGGCGTTTTATCTTATTTTTGTAGTAAGTAAAACAGACATGTGACCAAAGGTAATAATGTGATTTAGTATTAATTAATATGAATTAGTGAAATTATCGTTAGTTCTAAGTAACTTTACTGTATGTCATACATTTTAAGCGGTTCGGTAGGTTATAAAAGTTGAGTAAAGCGGTAGAGAGCTTACTGCGATGCAATTTTCATCGTAGCCAGTGAATATTGAAAGTATTTTACCAGAAACGGTCCCCTTTCCGCAAGTTAGAGAATTGTTGCGCGATGATGCAGGCGAAAGTCGGGCCAACCAATCCGCCAACCACAGGTCGCTCAGCCATACCACCCGTGAACAAGTCTATGTCTTCGATGTGCCTAAAGTCATTGAACAATGAACCATATCAATCTATGAACCACCAGTCAATGAACCATAAGTATTTTGGTTTAACAAAACTTCAGATAATTACCTGTACAAAACCTTGAGCTTTCGCACGACTCGCATTGGCATGACTCGCTTCAAGTCATCGAAGTCTACAATAGGACTCAAACCACACGGCTCCCGCCACAATGTGTATGATGGAACCCCGTGATCCCTTCCTCTTTGGATGTTAATGGCTGCAAGATCCATGCCGAAGCTGAAGTGTGGGGTCTGGAAGAGATGGTTTGTGAGCTCCTCGGTAATAAACTCGTCTCGGCCTTGGGCTGGTTGGTTCAGCATTCCAAACAGAAGACGGTCTACTGCACCCATACTCCAGATGTTTGAGGGATTGGTCAGTTCATCGTGGAGAGAAACGTCTGGAGACAGAATAAAAATAAGGGTTCAAAGTGTGCTTCCATTTATGCTATTCTGAATTCTGTGTAATTTATTGCTAGGTCCACATAGGTTAGGGAGATGGTTTTGCTATCACAGACTTCCATGGGCGACGGTGTATATTTTTTATCAAGCGATCTGTCAGAATGTTTGTCGGCTATTATGTAAGTGTTGAACTACCCTAGCGATAAGACCGCCTTTTGTGTACGTTATTATAATATGATGTTTGGTAAACCTATTTCATTATGGTGTGCGCAATAAAGTATATTGTATTGTATTATTGTATTGTATTCTAGATAAAGCGATGTGAGTAATTCATTTAAATGCTGTAAAACTTACTGTTAGTCAGTGGCCTGTGGAATCTATCGTACCGGACCATAGAAGCTTGCACCAGGCTGTGGCCGAACCGGAAGGCGGCGGATCCAAATGAACTAGAAGGACTAGCGTTGATTTTGGGGTTGTAGCCTCTGTAGTATCCCTTCTGTAGAGGCTCCAATTCGAAAAGATTCATTACTTCTGTGCCTGGATCAAATGTAATTGTTGAGTGAATTTATGTTACATTCAAAAGGAAATTTATCCTGTACAAACAAAATTCAACGAAACTAAATCTAGTTATATGGTTGCATTCTGTTCAGATACCAGAAAGTTCGCTAATACGAAACCTTTAAGTGAGCATATGTACAACAGTTTACTCGTAAGACTTAGGGTGATTAGTTGTCCTTACCAAGTACTATGGGCAGAAATTCTCGGTAGGTGATATGTTGTAGCATGGCACCGACAATTTTACGCGTCTCCTGATAGATCTTCTCATCACTCCAATGGGGGTTCAGGTGTGCGAGTTCTTGTGCCATCCTGAAAGTACGTTGTATTAATCAATTTAGATGTCTCCAAGTCAAAAGACGATGTACGTGTGACGATGTGTAACATACCTGTTATGTTGCCGTAACCACACTATATGAGCCGCTACAAGGCCAGGATGTTCGTTGACCCTTGCATCTCCAGACTTGAAACAGTCGGTGGAGACAGCGCCTCCACGGCAGAGCTCGTCACGATGTTCTCTCGGAAGGAGAGGTCGGCGCTGTTGAACCCTTCCATATTGGAGCATACCTGGTACACAATGTTTTAGGTAAAGTTTACAAGTTTACGAATAATTTACTCACATCGAAAAATAAGTCGAGAGATAAGCTTACCATTTCTGAATAGCCTAAGCCTATCAGACTGCTTAGCCGAGCTAGCGTACAGTGGAGAACCGTCAATATAAGCAGACACTTGGTTCATCTGTTCCCGCCAGCCCAGAGCACAGTCATCGCGAGGACCTGGAGATGACCTGATGAAGTCCAGACACCTGACTCCTCGAGGACCGTAGAAAGGATCAGACTGAGCTACGACTATCGGCATACATTCCGGATGCTGTAGACAAATAAAATATATTTGATACTCGTTTGAATAAAATTATTATTTGAATTTGTAAATAGATTTTGTGAGTAATTAAAAAAGTCCGCTTACTAAAAATTCTTTAGGTATAAAGTCCCTGCCCCCATCTTTGCAGCATCTCGGTACAGAACCGTTGAAACCTCGCGATTGGGATGAAGACGTCACGTCGTGGTCAAGGAACTGGCCCCATTGCATCAGAAGATGTGTGATTCCTGGGTTTTCCACATCATGGTCTTCGTGGATTAGGGAGCTGATTTCTCTGGCGGATGGTAGAAGGTTGCCAAAGACAGATCTTCGCGGTGCTTGTATGCCATCTGAATACGCTGGTGGAAGGAAGCGTTGAACGGGGGTCATTGTAGACCCCCATCTCAGACGGCTTAGATTATTGCAAGTTCCATCGTGTGTACGATATCTGTAAAGGGAAATTAAATAGCATAGGAGAATTATTCTGAACATATTTATATCTTCAGTTTATTTCAATTCAGTTCAATGGTAAATAATTACGTAGTGGCAGATGGGATTCACTAACTCAGTAATTTTTAAACTTGCATTGAGTACCTACATTCCACTGCCGCTTAAATTAATTTGCTTGTTGATCTCTCACACAGACTGTTTTATAGGCAGTTAAATTTCCTATAAATATCTACTAATCTACGTTTACGTCAACAAATATGAAACATTGTTTGTACCTTTTGGAAGCCGGCGGACATTTTGGCTGTCCTTTCAAAGGGCATTCATCTAGTAGAGGTGACTGTCGGAGGGCGGTCGCAGCGGGGAAGCCTGCCTCGTCTGTACGACTCTCGAACACGTCCCCGTCATCACCCCTGCAAAAGAAAACGATACATCGGTTAGTACAGATATAAAAAATATATTTTTTTTGTTTCGTCACTTCAGAGCCTCTAGACAAAAATCTTAGCGGTTAGCATTCACGCTATACGACATCTGGAAAGGTAATAAACACCGAAAAGTAGCAGCGCAATAGCCATAGGTTAATAATACCTATGTATCGTCCCACTAATGTGGGATGAAGGACAATAATTCTGAAATTGTTTCAGAACGTAGTAGTTTAGCGAGAACACTATCATATTTTAACATAATATCAATGAAACACTCGCACTATGGCATAATCCGACATAGTATGACTTATTTAGATGTGTAATGAAAACTAATTAATCACCAAAACCCGGATCTCTCTATCATAATAATGTCAGTCATGTCCGGAAGTTAAATCCGGTCCCTGCTTTCAACACACAGTGTCACTATCATCGTGTATGCTCAATTAAAATGAATAAGTCCAAGAAAAGTAGTCAATTAAGTTCGCATTTCCAAGCTTTAAGTTAAAGAAGTCCTAGTATCGCACAAAAATTATTGGAAGACTACTCTACATCCCGTCTTAAGTAACTAGTACTTTTTTTGACCTTCAGGAAGTCTGGTTCTCGTTGTATAAAAAGATAGATAAAGTTAAAAAAAAATGTTATGGTATCATAATAGAATACGAGAAGTATCCGTATCCGTTGACGCAAAAGTTGTCGCTTTCATGTCATAAACGCGAGAATGGCTGACGATTCAGTATTGATCGGCGATGTGATCACAATCTTGAAAACTCAAGAGTTCGGCGAAAGTCGTTACGTAAACTCGCTTGAATAAAATGCTGCCAAAGATTAGACGAAGTGAAAGTTATCCGTAATCGTATATCTTTAAAAGTATATATTAGGCAGCGGCTGAATCTATGTAAATAAAATATTAAAATGATGATGTGTCTATATGTATAAACGCAAATACTATAAAAATACACTGATGTATATCGTAGGATTGCCTGTCTAAATTAAATATATTTTTTATTCTCCTGCTTGTAAGCTCCTACACTGGCTTTCACTGTTGGAAATCTTAATAATCTACTTCATCATTAGATACCTTTAAATGCATCTACCACATTTAACAATAAATAGCAAAGAAGTAAGCTGTTCACATAATTATTATCGAGCTTCACTTCGTAAGTTCGTTTGTTTATCAATTTTACATCGATTGTACAGCTGATAATGTAAGTTTAAAAGAATTCTTTAAACGTTTTATCTTTGCATTGCGAAATTGGAATGTTTTGTAGCGCCTGGTATCAGGAGGTCGTGCGGTCGAACGGGGTGCACTAAAAATAATTATCACATGCTTCGGTGAAGGAAAATATTTTATTTTATTTTTATTTATTTATTTATTTGGACACCAACGTAATGTACACCAATAAAAGCACTGTAGACAACTAGGAACTAAAATACAT
>DWPQ01002778.1:0-10213 GCA_018251795.1 Perichares adela | reverse complement strand
ATGGGACAGTTATGACTTGTTAAGATGACCGTTTTTGTATGAGGTTTGACAGATGACTAGCCCGCCTATCACGTCACTTTACCTTCCCAAAAGCTTTTCTGTCTAGGCTTATCTATATCAGCTATGTGAAGTTAAACATCTCTCGGTTTATTCTTAAAGGTCAATTGCCCAAGTAAGGAAACCAGGTAGCTATTATCTGAATATGTTGATAAGTTTCTATCGCAATTTATTCTCCTGCATAATAAAGCAGCTTTCCGAAATGGTAGTAGAAGTAGTAGCTTATGATGAACTCGACAATTATAGCTTGTGATGAACCTTGATGAAGTACGCTCGAACCGCTAATAGGGAGCTATCCTCGTACGGATTACTAGATACACCTTCGTACTCGACGTTAATAATAGAGGTGGTTAATCTATTTATCAGTGCACGTCACGCATCATGAACTGCTGATACGAAGCGGTAATTGCCTAAGCTCGAGATTGATATACAGGAATTATCTGCCTACAAATTTGTCTCGTTATTTTCTTAGCATGAAAAACGACTTACACTTCTGATTGCCTGGTAGTTAAAACAGGTCTCAAGATTGTTAGTGCCTGGGATCTAACAATATACGTACCTAACATTTTTAACATTACGTTCGTTTTAGTAATGAAATGTTGCTTGCTTCGGTGAAGGAAAGCAACGTGAAGAAATATGTTCCCAGAGAGTTTTATATTATGATTTCGACGGCGTGTATAGTCTGACAAACCACGCTTGCCCAGGTTGATGGAGAATGAGTTGAAAGCCTTTTAATTTAAGAGGAACCAAGCCTAGTCATGAACCAAAACCCTCTTAATATGAAAGTAACCTAGCCCAGCAGTGAAACTATTATGGGGTATGTTGAAAGAATACACTCATAACTAACAAACGAAGGCCTAAGGTTCTGGATATATAAAATCTTTTACTTAGATGTAAAAAAAATAGACGTGTTTGTGCGAAAAAAGTGGGTGGTTACGTTAAATATTATTATCCGGTCCGACTTCAATCCGGTTAACGCGCTCGCAATTAACTCAGACGTACGTTAGTAAACAAGCAAGTCACAGCAGACACAGCTATTATTAGCTATTAATGAAAGGATTCTTGGATTAGTTATCTAAAGTTGTACAAGTTTCTACACATACTAAGAAGATTTAAAAAAGGTTCGGGAATACACAATGTTTAATCTACATGTACACACTAGATGATTCTGGAGTTTTTAAGTATAAAACCTTTAAGCTACATGTACTAATAGTAGAAGTTTACTGCGGTAGATACTCCGGAGTGAGTGGATTCGTTAAACAATGTTACCCGGTCCGACTTAAATCCGGTTAACGCTCTTGCAATTAGCCCATGTGCGGACGTGAAGCAAACAACCCGGATTACATCTTGCTTTTATATGTTTTAATGATTAGTATGTTTTAAAAACTGAAATTACTATACAGATTCAGATACGTATGAATCTTATGATTGATCATCTAAAATCCTTTTCAAACCGGAAGGTAAATATATTCAAGAAAAAAATTACGACATAATGTTCTTTTAAGCTTTGACAGGTTTTTGTACTTTTGCAATTTAATTAAAATAAATATATTTCTTAATCATATAGCTCTACATAGTCAACCCATGGCAACGATAGAATTCCTGGAAACATGAAGTTTATTGTACGTAATATAAATGAATAGGAATTGTTTTCCCTGCGGGTACCTATTATTATTGGTAATCGAGAAATAATAGGTTCACTGAAGTTTAGCAAGCGAATTAAAAGTTTTAATAACGTCATATCGAATCGTAAGAAAATCCAGTCTTTAATATTAAGTAGCACAAAAGTACCTACTTACTAAGCTAACGAACTAAATAAAACAAAAACGTGACTACCCGCAAAATTTTTTGCTCTCTAATCCCAGTTGATCCCAGTAACTTCCATTCGGGTTCTTGAGTAGTTGCAAAGTTTAACAATAAATAAAATTAGTCTAGTATTTACTACACTAATAAACATTACCCGGTTCACGTACGAAGCTAACTTAGGAGGTCAAAACTTAAATACGGTTAAGGCGGTCCCAATTAGTTCACGTGTAGCAAATAAGCTAACAATTGTATAAGGAATTACATTACACCGTATTTTTATAAGTAACGTGACTTTTGGATTTTGAGGACAAGGTTAAAACGTGTTAGCCATTGCATATCACAACCCTTCTGTCACGCTGCTAAACTCGGATCTTCTCTCTTAATTGCAGAGGTAAGACTAAATGTAACTGTGGCCCACTGTCGAAATGCGGATAGGCACACTTCAAACACATTTGAGAATATTATGAACAACTATTCGTAGGTTTCCTCACGATATTTTCCGCCACAGAAGCAAGTGATAGTTAATTTTACAAATCTTCTGTACTTATTATAAAACAAAGTCCCGTCATGTATGTGCACCTTTTTTCTCAAAATCTACTGAACGGATTTTTGTACGGTTTTTACCAAAAGATGTAATACTTTGAGAAGTTTATAGGCAATAGTGCATTACGATTTTATGTCAATTGACTGAAATATAACGATTAATGATAAAAATCTTACCTGCTGGGACCGGGCGAAGCCGCGGTTACAGCTAGTGTATTATAATTGAAAATTACATATATTTAAACATTTTTACATTATTATGCTTAAACTGACAAAAATCCAAAGAAATAGTAATGTTAATTGTTTAACGAGCCTAATTAAATTTTTCAGATAGATTACATCCTGTTTTATTATTGGTTCATGTCAGTATGAATAGATTTATTCATAAATTAATTGGAGATTCGAATGATCCCTGCATATGTTAGAGCTTTAAACCACTTCGCTATCACCGCTCACAAATATTTAACTTAAACTCAGTTACGTACCGAACAATTAACTGGAGCCAGGTGGCGCAACCTGCACAAGATAAGACTGCGTTGTAGTCCCTTGTTATTGTACTTTATCTGTCCCCGTATGCAGCTTGTGTAAACTTTTATATTAATTTAGCAAATTCTCGTACGTTGGTAACAAACCTTGCGTATAATGTCAGAATGCATGACTACAGTGTTAATAAGATTTCACGAGAATGGCTTTGAATATTTGAAATTAAATACTAGAGCCATGGTGTGAAAAATATAATGGTAAAGGTTAATAATAAAAAAATTATATAATAAATAGGTTAACAATAAGAAATAATAGATATACTAAAGGTCTCTTTGATCATGGAAAAATATTTAAAAAATATAATGGTATATTTTCATGTTCCGTACATGACATAAAAACTTATTTATAATTAATCGCTAAAATATAAATAATTTGAAAATTTAAAGGTGCTGGATTCGGTATTAGACCCCAAGTACCAATTTTATATTTATTATTATTTTATATTTTAACCAATGTTCAAACCACAAAGTTATCACTGACTTTTTATATGTGACTACATTACTTATAAATCTTTTTCCTCAAATATTCACACTAGGCTTACAGCAAAGCACAAAATAGTAGGCACTTAAAACGGACATTAACCTCGCTTTGAGTCTAGAATACCTGAGCCAAGTTGGAAAGTGGAAAATTCTCTCTAAACAGGCAGACATTTCATGTATACGCGAAGTTTCCCAAACTAAAGCGTAAATATTTACACGCCGCAATGCATAGTAAAATGTACTTTATGTGGATGATCCTTCTCTGCCTTCGCTTGTATGATACTATTTGACTTATCAGTGCAGAATATTACCGTATGATAAATATGAATAACATTAAACAATCCAAGGCTATTATTATTATATTTTTTTTTATGATTTGTACCGAATTGAATGATTGTTTGATTATTTTTTACGGTTTATATTATTAAACAATCAAATATAAATAAATGATATTTCACTTATTTCATAAAGAATTTAAAAGTTATATAGCGTCTGATATACTATAGCAACAATAAGGTAGTTTTATTATTTGACCAAGAGATGTCGTTGGTTGGTTTTATTGTCAATATTTTACGTCATCGATTTTTTTTTCTGTTTGACTTCTCATAATGTTTTATTTAAACTTGAGTTATCAAGTTTTGATGTAACAGTCTTTAATCCTAAGTCCATTCACATTACGTGCGTAATCTTAACATGCGTTACGCGTTGTAACTAAAAAGATACAAAAACTATTTTCTTTCTACTTACTATTTACGGTTAAACAGTGGCTCTATCTAGTGGGCAAATGGAGGATTACGTAATGTAAATGGAGTTAATGGAGAACGTAGGACAATAATAACAATAATAATTTATGGATTATTTTAAAGATGGCCATGATGATGGCTAAGACAATTAAATGATGATACTTTAATATAGTAACATGAAATTTTTACTATCACAATCTACACTAATTCCATTGATGACTTTAAAATCCCAGCTCACAGTCTCAGCCATAAAGCCATCACGAAATAGTCCTTCATAACAAAGGATATCTCGATAGTAAAAATCGATAAATGGAAGTTGATCGATGTCCTTGGAAACACTATTGTTTGTTCTGCCGGCGATACGTTACTGTTGAAGGTAATAATTCATAATATTCTTAGAAATTAGATGAAGAATTTCCATTTAATTAAGGAACCTTCCGAAGCGATACGTAGTAGGTAATTTGCATTTTTATGAAAATTACAACGACAACGCCGTCCCAGCGTTTAAAAAGTGTATATCTTGCTGAATTTATGAAAAACGCTGCTAAGTTAGGTACCTTATAAAAATTGTTCATCAAAAATTCAACAAAATTGTCATATTTGAGTGTTAGGGGTCTATCCATTTTTGAGTCCAAAACAACCTTTTTAAGCTCGTCCAAGAGGCTATGGGAGTAGGTTCCTCTTTATTGTCTTCTTTATTACCAAGCAATGTTTGCCTGGAAGAGATTGTTGTATTAGTGATAAGGTCGCCAATTGTATCTCTGTTTCTTAAAATATATTGTAAACCTTTGATTGTGTACAATAAATATAATTGTCGCTGTTGCTGTCGTTATTGTTGTTGTTGTTCCTCTTGTTGGACGTCGCAACACCAAGAATATCTGTCTGACTTCTGAATCTTTTTGTTTAATAAACTAAGTAATGTTTGTGTTTTAAATGCTGGTCTATGCATTCATTTCTTATATTGTTTATATGTATATTCAAAGCACGAGGCATATCATTAAATATAAGGGTAAAATCTATGCATAACCCGCATTCATATTTATCACTCTGCTTTGCTTTGCAGTATAGACTACTATTATTGTGCGGTTATGAGCGTAAGATTTTCGTAAGTCATCAAAATTGTGCACTCAGGTTACTCGTATACTCAGCTTAAGCTTAGCCAATATATGGTTCATAGATACACATGCATACATACATACATAACAACTCATAACTGTCCCACAGCTGGGCTCGAGGCTCCTCTCACTCAAAGAGGATTTAAGGCCATAGTCCACCACGCTGGCCAAGTGCGGGTTGGCAGACTTCGCACACCTTCGAGAACTTTTTATGGAGAACTCTCCGGTGTACAGGTTTCCGCACGATGTTTTCCTTCACGGAAAAGCAAGTGACAATTAATTTCTAATACGCCCATAACTTATAAAATTATTGGTGGGCGCCGGGATCGAACCCACGACCTACCATTCGAGAGACCAACGTTCAGACCACCAGGCTATCACTGCTCATAGATAACATCATAAGTTAATTAGTTTTAGATCTATCTAACGAAAAGCATAATGCACAAGTTATAAATATTAAAACAAACTCCTATCATTTAAGTTTATAGCAACAAGTGTTGGGATTCATGTTGTAATCCGTTCCGTATCAATTACCCAAATAAAACAAGTCTACAAGCCAGCATTTTTCAGGCTTCGCGCAATGACTAACTAACGTAAAACAAAGAATGACAGTCGCATAATTTGTTTTATTTGTGAGTTTTGTTTGCGAAACCATAGAAACGTATGTTTCTTTTTGACGCCGATAATCAAAAAGGCAGACGGGCGTTATGACGGTGGATAATATCGTCAAAAAAGTCATATCAAATGATTAGTTAGTCTTGTGATCATCCTTATCATTAAATTCTGATTATCCATTCACTACATCTTTGTCATCATCCAGAATAGACTTAGGTATTGGGAATTCGTCGACATTATTTAACTTACATTCTTTACTTTCCGGTGGAACTAAATAAATAAATGCATAAACAATATCTACTTTTAAAAACTTTTATATAAACCAACAAGCATCCTATCTGCTATTTCGGTTGCAACTCAGTTTTGAAGCAGCAATCTTCAACTCGTTGAACTGAAATTTTGTATACACTAGTTGCAGTATTCAGTTTAGTTTAGTTTAATTTCATACACTTTTTCATATGATGTTTACGGTGTATATTAACGATAAAATAAATAAATAATTTCATATTATCGAACCTTACAAAGTAGGTACCGTAACAATAGTTAGAATTAATGCTCAAAGTATTCTTCGGCTATCTTTAGGATAGTCAGTGTATGAACAACAAAGGCAGTAGGGTGTCCTAATGTTATGAAAGAAGCAAGTATCCGATATTTAACGAAAGATTACTTCCTAATTGTAAAACCATACAATTTTATTATATATTTATTACAGGTATGGTAATTCTAATTACATAATTTCGTAATTTCGATTGCTGAATAATTCAAATGATTTGTAGAATTCGCCTCAACCCCGTTAATGATTCGGAAACGTGTCTCATCATTGATCTATGTATACCTTGATGTAGACGGTATGAAAGGTGGTATGAAAAAGTTTGTAACCTTAAGCTCTAAGCTCGAAATCATGAGAAAACAAATAGTTAAAAAAATTAAATATAAGAGGCAGTATCTCTTTAGCGAGCGTTATTTAGGTACTTCAAAGAAATCAACGACACGATTAAACTCAAACAAAGCTGTAATGTTACTTTATGTTCCCGTGATTAAGCCTTGTTAAATGTTTAAGTACTCGAACTTTCAATGGCAATAATAAAACTTGAAACATTGTTATTCTCCATGTTTTATATCCGCAACAAAACATCCGTCATTAAAATATTACAAGGCACAGATGTAATAAATTTCGTCGGGAGACTGTAATCTAACAAACTAAGAGAAAGTGCACGTAAAATGGGGGCATTTAAAATTTATCGTCGGAAAATATTACCACTTTCGGACGAAACCCGCTAACTCGCCGAACTAATGTTGCGGGGAACTTGGCTCTTTGTAAAAAGAAACGGGGCCTCGTAATATTCCTAGCGGGAGATATAATTTTGTCTGCGAATGTAATTATCTTTTTATTCTCGCCAACGCTCTTCATAATTTTAGGCCTTTGTTGGCACTCGTTGCGGAGTCAGCTGTGGGCTAGATTAGCATAAACGGTGAAGTGTTGAAAAACTAAACATAAAAGGTTGTTTAACTTTTTTATAAAAGTTTTTTATTACAATATCTCATACAGTGATGCTTTTGTTTACTCGGTTATTAATATAAACATTTAATGCGGTCCATAGAATCGGCTATTGGCTAGGCGAGGCGTTGTTATACACACTGTGAGAACGAAATTGATCCAACTAACATTTACGTATATTGAGAAATGCGAGTTTTGCGTCCAGAATGTTGAAAATGTATAGTATTGAAAATGTTTCTTAAAATTGTAAAGCTATTTAAGTATGTAGACACACCATGCCTATATCAGAATTGTTATCCATGATTATTCACATAAATACCAAGATAAATAGAGGTTCAAGAACAAATCCTGTCAACATGGCCGAATATCCGGAACATTAGTTCATCAATCAACTACATTCAATGCTTCAGATTCAATATCTAATTAAAATAACCGCTGCCCTGTTTATTAGTTTCCCTTCTTTCTGTCCCTCCATATCTCAATATCTGTCATATCACGCGACAATGTCATGCCAGCGCACCGCTCTTTGCTAAACCGACGTTAAATTAATTTGGGGTTATAAACAGTAGTTCCTACGAATATCTATAGGTAGCGTATAGACTGGGCTCCTTTAAGTATTTTAAAGTATTTTTTACAGTCCAATACAATATTAAAAAAAAAAAATACATGCAAAAGATATGACAGAAAAACTTCATACAAAACCGTAAGCTTCTTATCCGCCCCGTAGACGTAGTACCGACGTCTACGCTTTGTGTTCTAGCTAGCCAAGAAGTCGTAGCCGCAATCTCACGTACTGAAACTTGCACTCGATATCCGGAACTTAGCCGCTAGATCCGGATAACTAACAAGAGTACTGTACGTGACGTTGAGATTTGCATTAACCTTTGTAGATTTATCTAAGCTGGAGATCCATTAGAGTTTACTAAAGTTTACTACGAGCTACCTACAGTCGTGTTGCTGTACGAAACTTAATCCTGACGTTTATAAGTAGCACCTACCCGCAACCAAAATCTATATTAATAATTTCGTGACGGGGTACGGTAGACTCGATCGCAATATTATTTAAATAATAAAACATAAAAAAATATAAATTTCGAGAGGACAACATGTATCCGCAAAATTCGGATCAACGGAGTATTTTCTAAAACTCTAATGGTGTTGACAGAAAAATCGCAGTCGCCATATTGACCGATCTAACGAAACGTCACTGACATTGGATGACATCTTGAGTAGGTAGTGATTAAACGTCTTGCCGGCGTCATTTGGCGAATCCATGTCATACTCTGCTGTGTTTTTGTTGCCATAGTGTTCTTCTTTGTCTGGATTACACACATGATGCCGAAAATTGCACATTTCACCCGAGCGAAGCCGGGCTTTCTTCTCGTAATAATATATTTTATAGCACAGGTGCGGACCTAAACCCGCAATTTACGCACGCTCGCGTCCATTCGCGGGTTTGTATTACGCAGTGCTATAAAATAATATAATATGATACTTGTGACGTACGTGGTCTATCATTACACTACGTTAAGCATCCTCACTTTTCGAACAATAAGAGGGTTTCATCACCATCATCATCAGCCAGGTTCTATCCACTGTTGGTCTCTTTCAAGGCCCGATATTGAGCCCGACCTTCGGCTCTCCTCATCCGGGACGGGACGGGAGTAACTACTTTCCGCCGCCCTGCGAAAACCATATAATTCCATGCTAGGCAAGTGTAGATTAACTATGTCATTTATCTTCAAGAATTTATTTAGAATACCTGGGTATGCAGGAGTAAGTTATTGCAATAAATAAAAAATTAGAATGAAAGAAAAAATAAGTTAAAGCGCTATTTACTAGCGTAACATCTTAACAGAACTTCCATACTAACTTTTACGTCTTATCCTGCGAGAGAACATATATTTCCCGAGATGATATTATTATAGTTTATGGCCCATAATGTAAGTTAGAAATATGCCAAGTATCATCTAATCTTACTCTACACTATCTTACTCACACGGTTTTCGTATGATGCAATATCAAATAGTCAAAAATGTAATAAGTATAGTTTAAAAAACTAAAAGACAAGCATATTGTATTATCATCGGATAATAATTAAATATTTGGACACGTGTACTTTTTAAGTAAACCGGCGAAGTAAAAATTGACTTATAAGAATCCCATATTTGTAGTTCCTAGTGGCGAATAAAAGATTGTTAAAAAAGCTTCTATATCGATAACAAAGTATTTTTTTAACAATAATAAATACGACCCTTTTACCATTCTAATTTTAGTAAAGATAGCAGAATGTATTTATAAGCAATTGAATATAATACAATATGTAGGTCTGCCAACCCGCCCTTAGCCCACGTGGTGGACTATAGCCTTAAACCCTCTCAGTATGAGTGGAGACCGTAGCCCAACAATGGGACAATTAGGGGTTGTGATGATGATGATTTATTAAACTTTTGTCATTCCTTCATTCGTTATGTACCGTTGCATCAATATATACCCTTGCCTACGTGTTTTAAGATATTTCTAGAACATTTTCACAGGCAAGTCACGTATTGGCTGTGGCATTTTATTATAGAATTGTACACCGAGCTTCATAAAGATCGCTATATTTTCACAGGCGGTATGTGGACATAATCGAATGATGCACCCTTTTTACGTTAAGTACTTAGTTTTCCCAAAAAATATACTGGTATATTTATTTACATTTAATTGTAGATGATTACAAAAGGTCTTTACCGCCTTGTGGCATTCTCTACCATTCAACCTTTTTATTATTATACGAGAAGAAAGCCCGGCTTCGCTCGGGTGAAATGTGGC
>DWPQ01002777.1:0-10213 GCA_018251795.1 Perichares adela | reverse complement strand
ATGACATTTTTTTATTTATTCATTTTATATTATTTTTTTAGGAATCAAAAGACAAGGTTTCAAATAGAAAGACAGATTGTTAATTGCTTTCTGACCGCGCCAAAGTGTTGCTATATAAATGATTTTCCCGTTTTTGAAAAAAAAATCATTGGTGCTCGACTCCTATTAGTCGTAGCAGGATGTTATATAAGCCTAACTCGGTCCAACATTTGTTTTTCAATTCGAACCAGTAGTTCCTAGTATATGACCCATACGTACATCAAACATACTACATAGTTATATATTTAACTAGCTGACCTCGCCAACATTGTTTCGCTATGTAAAAGTTGATGTAAAAAATAGGACTTGGTGATAGAAAGGTGAGAATTGGGGGTTGTTATGTATTTTTGGTGCCACATCATAAAAAATATATTTCAAATTGTCCATAAAATATAAATAAAAATTTGGGCGTGGGCTCCCTTATATATCAGGGATATAAAAAATAGTTTACAACCTGTTCTCAGACCTACTGAATATATGTACATAATTTCATAAAAATCGGTCAAGCCCTTTCGAAGGAGTATGGCAACTAACACTGTGACACGAGAATTTAATATATATAGAAGAAGATATAGAAGATATATACGGGTTTACCTCAGCCTGTGCATATGTGTATCATCTTCCTCTTCCGACTCTCCGCCGCTAACGAGACTGCTGTAATAGGTAAAAATTTACCAAATTTAATTACAATAAAACACTATGGACGATTATCAATATTAAACTCAGATGATATGCGAATCTTGCAAGTGAAAACAAATTTTGAAAGTTATTATTAGAAGTTAATTATGACTTCCTTCGGTGAATGAAAACTTAAATCGGTTCAGTAATTTTGGAGCCTATTTAATACAAAGAAACAAATATCTTGCCTCAATAAAATCTTGCCTCTTTATAATATTAGTACAGATGATGGACTATGTTTTAAACCGTCTCAATACAACACGTGTTGTAAGCCAACCAGTGATATGAGAATGATAACAAAATATTCATACTTAAATAGCATTTTTTTTGTCAATACTTAATAAACGATAACACGGCTACCTCATTAATCACCGTCCTGTATGAACGTGCGCAACACCTAACTTCGTTACCAAGGTCACTAAGTTCTAAGTTGTAAGTCGCCAAGTTACTAACTTGAAAAACTATAAATACCTGATGCGTCTCGGCTTGCCGACCCGGTTGATCCTGGAGGAGTGCACGGCCTCCGGCTCGAGGCTGCGCTGGCGCGGCGTCACGTACCCCTTACCCTCCACCGCGATGGGGATGATGAACTCGCGGGCTGACTTCTTGATAGGATCGCCCGGGCTGGAGCACGCCTCGCTGCTCGCACTCAACGGGCCCGATTCGGTAGAGCCCAAACGTCTGTACAGCGACCATTATATTTCTTTCGCTATTATGTCCATAACAAACGATATACATTCCGATTCTAAGTAAACATTCGATATTTTTGGGGAAACCGGAACAAAACGTAATTTTTTATGTTTGTATGATGTGGTGGCTTTACAACTCTTGCACGGGAAGACGTGTGTTCAAATCTCGCACACACCACATGTATTCAAAGTTATGTGCGTAGTTAGAAATTAGTTATCACTCATTTCGGAGAAGAAAACATCGTGAGAAAAATTGCATATTTAATAAGAGTTCTCCAAAGTGTTTTCAAAGGTCTGCAAATTCACACTCGACAAGCGACATGGACTATGTCATTAATCCCTCTCATTACCAAGCCCAGCAATGGGACAGTTACGAGTAGTGGTGATGTTTCTATTTGTTTAGGGTATATGTATATATGTTAATAACATTTTTGCTCTTTATACTATGATACAGGGCTGTATACACGCTATTATTTTGTTTGTCATTGATGACTAATTATGATTTTTGAACTAGCATTATATAAGGTACCTAAGCGGCGTTCGCGGCACAGGTGCCGGCGTGTGAGCGGGCGCATGCGTTGGTGTCTGCGGCGACACGAGAGTGGGCTTCTGAGGTATTGCTTCAGGCGCCGCCGGCTCTTCGGCCGACATGTGGATAGGGATAATTCGTTCCACAGAGACACCCCTGTTGGCGCTAAAAGTAATAAAACACAATAAGATAAAAACCATGAAACTATTCTCTCCTATTAGCTCCATTGAAAATAATAGATTTTTGAAATTCCCATATAAACAAAAGGACATTTAATGTAGGTCCCTGCATATGATACATTTTACTGCTGTTTCCAATAACCTATTTATTGCTTATTAACTTTCAGCTTAGTTTTTGTATGAGCATATGTACTCGTACTTGTCTTTGGTAGACCCTCCGAACGTCTTCAATCTTTTGCGATCGATTGTATGGGATAGATAGAACATTGCAGCCCGCAGTTACATTATCAGCGGAACGTGCCGTAGAAAATATTCGAGTTTTCACACACTTCCTAAGCATATTATACCTGTTGCGATGATCTTCGACGCGATGTTGCGCTTCCGTGCGGAAGACGCGGGGCGAGCCCACAGCGGGCGGGGCGACGGGGGCGGTGGCGGGCGCGGCGGGCGGCGTGCCGGGCGGCGACACCAGGCTTGTCACGCCCGCCGACGACGACCGACCGTACGGCACCGGCGGCTTGCCTGAAACACGTTCCTACATCACGCACGGGAATACCACACAGACAATACAAACGCGCTATAGTAATAAATACCAACTTAGATGCTTTAAATTTATTTACTATTGTGTTGTTCAATTATAAAAGATAAACCATAAAGTTTTATTGTAATTAATAGAAGCAAAATACACGTACATAAGTTGATTAGCGGTACCCATATGAATTAATTTTGATATGTAAATTAACTATCCTTTTTCTCTCAATGCAGATAAAATATCGAATACTGACCTTCAATGTTTACAAATTTCATTCCTTCTACGAAATTTGTAATATAACGAGTACTCACTATTTTTGTATTTTATAGCGTTATCAACCCAAATAGCTAATCCACATGATCGCAATCCACCATTGGAAATGTTAACTACATGAGTTATTACTTACACAAAGGCAGTCTGGGTGTAAACAAAGTATATTACTTATAAAAATATACCAGAACGTATCGCCGTAGAGATGATGTCTCGCGCGGCGCGCCTTCGGCTGTCTTCGCTAGCTTTCTCCTCCACCAGCTTGGCCATAGAATTTTGAAGACTTCTGCAAGTTATATAACAAGCAATACAATCTGGGTAATTACAAAATACATATTTCGGCGCACAAGTAGTACTTTCTATCGAGGATAGTTGCATCGCCAGCGGTTCAATAATTTAGAGAGTGATGTAAAGCTGTCGGTCCTAACTGTAATCTTTGTACCATAATCGTTAAACATTGTTGCTAGATTGGGCTACATAAGAACCTCTAAAACTCGGGTTAGGCATTTTATGGAAAGTTCACCGAGATTGGTGATCACAGAAATAAACATGCATTGGACCAGAGCAAAAGGAAAACGCAAATGAAAACGAAAATGAAAATGTACATTACGTTAACGATCACGAATCTCGAAAACGTTCAAATCCAATGTATAGCGTCACTACTCCCTTATACTAGTGACATAGCTAACGAAAGGGTTCGAATTCTCACTGTAGGAGACATATACGTCAAGATAAATGTTGAGTCTTGGTACATACCACCCGAGAAGCACGAGAACCTTAGACATTATGGACGTCGTGACGACTTATCATCAAGTATCCCATCTGCATCTGCAGAAATTAATTATCACTTGCTTCGGAGAAGTGAGGAAATCTGCACACCTGAGAATTCTCCATAATGTTCTGGAAGGCGTTCGATCTCTGCCAACCTACACTTGCCCAGCGTGGTGGACTATGGTCTTTAACACTCTCAGTATGATAGGAGACCCGATCCCAACAGTGGGACAATTATGGGTTGTGATGATGATGATGATCCAATCTGCCTCGTCGTTCCTCGGCAATTCACAGTAAAAAGGTAAAGTATTGAAAGTAGGACGATTATGTCAGTGGTGACCGTATCATGAGCGGTGAGTGTATACCTCCTGGCATCCTGTAACACGACCGACGGATCCATAGAGGAGGAGGTGTGGAACGGTTCGCTCTCGGTCTTCTTGACGCCCACACGACTGCTATCCTCGGTTGGAGTCTGCACACATACACAGGAAACATTGACCGTCATCTAGGACTGAACTTACAGTCTTATTTATCTATTACTAGACCCGGCAGACTTTGTCCTGCCGGGAAAAGCAGCGAATGGACCAGGACAAAGTTTTTGTAGAAGATTGTTTTTGTGATCTCCTAAAACAATGAAATTCCTGCAAAAATTAAAAAACTAAATTGGAAAAAATAGCATATTCTCATCTCAAGACTTTCACGTATCTCCATATGAATTTTCAAAATCGGTTCAGCGGCTTGGCCATGATCACGTCAGAGATAGACAGACAGACAGACAAAATTACTTTCGCATTTTTTGTCTTATTTTTAAAAAGTTATCATGGTTACATAATTTTTTTTCTATCGTAGTAATAACACTTTGTAACACATCTTATAAATGCTCGGCTCCTGCTGAACATAGGGTGACGTAAAATAACTACCGGCTAGCCTTCCTTAATAAATGAACTATTCAACAATTATTTTTTTTGATTCGCACCTGTAGTTCTTGAGATTAATGCGTTGAATCAAGCAAACTCTTCAGAGTTTGCTTGATACAGCTAAAGCTGTATATTAGGATAGATAAATAACAGTAGTATGTATCTTACTGGAGACGGTTCAATGCCGATCTGTTGCAGCCGCACCGTGCCGTTGTTCTCTGCGGGCTTGACCGACAACTCACGATCTTCACTTTGAGCTTTGGGTTTAGCGATCTTCGACACCACTAGAATTAAACAACCAAAATTACAAACTGTACTTAGTTGGCTGTTCAATTATGTTTTCATTGCATAAGATATGAAATATACCGCTGACGTTTTAAAAATTATGTTGCTAATAGGAAACGGGAACAGTATCACAGTAGATGAACTCCATTACAACTTATAATCATTATAACACATATTACAACATTATAATTGCTGCACACCTGGCTTCAGCTCTCTTCTCACAGTGAGAAGGTTCAAGCCATTGTCTACCATGCTTGAGAAAGTCCAAAAATGCTTTATAGCTCTCAGTCGGAGAGATATAACGGATTGATATGATCTAACTTGTTTAAGTTATTTAAACACAGACCTGGTTTAGAAACATTCCGTTTGATCTCCGGCGCTGCGGTAAGCGACGCTCTTCTCTCGAATTGCTCCTTGAAGCTTCCGACATTGCCTCCTTAAAATCGAAGCAAAATTGACATTACAGATTGCTTTTAGGGTACGTTCAGATGTACGCTCGGTACAGGCGGTTGCAGCGTTCACATGGCAGCGTATATGTACGCGCGGAAATATCTTATTTTTGTTCAAATTTTTCTTAGATTATTACGTCCAACCGTCTCGAACCGCGCGCATCATCGGAATACGTCGATAAAAGTCTGTACAACTTGAACGGTACAAGGCATGACCAAGGCAAGGATAGCAGCGGCACCGCATTGTTTTGTATGATATTTTTTTGTATGGTATTTCCGGTTCCGCGCGGTCATCTGAACTTACCCTTATAGACTGCTTGAATGTCAGTCGAAAATGCTACCTAATCACAGAAGTAACTTTGATTGAGCAGTAACTTGATTGAGATGTCCCAAATAGAAACTTAAACTGATAGATTACGTCCTTTCCGGTCTATTGCTATGCAACCAGTTTCACTTAATGAGATTCGGAAGAGAAAGATAATTAACAGACAGATAGTAAAACAATAGACAGTGGAACTTACCCGGTATAGACAACTTTTTGGGCTTAGCCGGAGTGGCGGCGGGCGGCGTGGTGGGCGCAATGGACAGCCCCGTCAGTTTGTCTGCCGCGGCCGACACGGACGTCGGTTTGGTGTCCTTCTCCTCCACCTGGTTATGTACCTATAATACATTACACTATTAGTTACTTATTAGTATTAGGTATATTATTATTTGTACATTAATTTCGCACCAAACCTTAGCCCCTCTCATCTATGTGAATAATCAGGGTGCAGTAACTATCTCCAAAATTCTGATACAAATACTTTAACAAGTTTACGATATTATTGCCCTCTGAGTTACCGTTTCAACATCCGACACAATCCTAAATTTTATAATTGAAATCTTGTTTTTAATGCAATGATTTACAAACGTATTATTAAAGGTATTGAAAATAATCACGTCGCTTATCACTGTGTCTTCGAAACTTGAACGGAAAGTCGAAAAAAAAAACAATACACATTTTGTTTTAGACGGGAGCGATAAAATAATTAAGAAGCCACACAGGTGACGACCAGCATTTAATGCAGAATCTTTGGGATTACACTGGGTCAGACTCCAGCTACCTTCAAAAGGAGACTTGTTTAGGAGAGAAAACTATGAGCAAATGAGATTAGATTAGCCTCAACTAAGCGACAAATTGTTCTCCTTACCAATAATCCAGTTAACCTTTAAATAGGATTAATAGTTACAGACGAGACACTCACTTTAGGTTCTTCCTGTTTCTCTGGCGACAGTTTCTCTTCGACCTTGGTGGCTGTCTTGACCTTCTTCAATGTGGCCACCCGAGGCCTGGCCGTGTCCTTGGGTTCCTCTTCCTTCTCCTTGGGCGGTGGCTTCACGATCTCGACCGTGGCGTCCTTGGCGAGTTCTATCGGCGCCGGCGTTATTGTCATAGTGGCTGACGATTTCAAGGTTGGCACCTAAAAGAATAACGATTATTTAGTTGTTTAATTATTTTGTGCACACGATTAACGCTATAGGAATAAAATACATCAGTATGACACGGGTATTTACGATATGTCCATTTTCTAATTTATTTATGTACATGTTAAGGTATATAAAAAATATCAATATTGCAATTTCGTACATAGTTACACATACATATTTGTATGCCGATATTTCAACCTAGTTGCATAGAACGTGAACACAAATATAATGAATCGTGAGAGCCCGTAACATACTAAAAATGTGTATATTTTACAACGATACCAGTTTAAAATTATAAAAAAATGATATATACAGTAATTTGTACGTATTAAGATTTTATAAAAGACGAGAACTACTAACCGGTTCTGGAGCGCCGGGCTCTGCGGGCGGCGAGTCCGGCGGGCCCTCCTCGGGCAACGCGGGCGAGTGGGGCGCGATGCTTGCGCAGCTGCCATCAATATCATAATACTATACATACGATATCTATATTATATGTATCTGTATATTCTATAACATGTATATCTTGTATAATGTACCTGAATAGTCTTTCTAATTGTTTAGTTTGATGCGTATAAATCTCTCGCAACGACACCATGCAACGTCTAGTGGTGTAAGGCAAAGTTGAGGGTAAAACATCTCGCTGAAGCTTTTCAAGTCCAGTTTAAACGATTGCTCTCACTCTGCCCAACACCGACCTACGTGGAGATCCATCGCAACAGGCACCATATAGCAAGAATCGACAAGACATCACCACGACCACTCTGAGTGCACGACTAAGAAGAGATTACAGATCTTTCTTGAGTCGTTTAATGCGTGTATATGGTTCAATAGTGGATGATATAAACGAAAAAGTATAATTGCGTATCTATCGTGGTTGCTCCTGCTTGCGTTGAAAATTACCGAATAAAAACCAATACGGTGCTATATATCCCATTGTGCAGATCAGCATTTTATTACTAAGTCACATAATTTTCAATGCAATTAAAGGTATACCTAACAGGCGGGTTTTTATTGACATTAACACCGAGTGACAACCTTGGCCCCTTGACGTAGATCTTGTCTTGCAAACCGTTCCTTGCTGCCCAATGAGTGTCACTACTTACCTGGCGACTCTTTCCTTCTTCCTCTGCAGCCCGCTGGCCGACATGGCGATGTCCAGCTTACGCTTGTTCTCGCCCGCCGACACTATTGTGCGTGTTGGCGACGGCTTTATCGCGTCCTCGCCACCCTCTGAAAATACACGATAATTAAAAAAATATATAATAAAATATTTATTTTATTACAGGTGCTGTTTCTTTTTAGAATGATCGTAAACACATATTGATACGCTTTAAGAAATTAAAAATATATAGAAATCAATATGTTTATACGGAGAAGATATTAAATCAAGGTTGGTATCAAAAATGCAGTGTTTAAGAATACAACATCGAAACCTAGGCGTTTAAAGTACTGGTATTATGTTAATAATAGTCCAGTCGATTGTTAAATCGACAAAATGAATCAAAGTTGGGCGCAGTCTGTAGTTTGATGAAGCGAGCCCATAATTACTTTCTAGTACTTGAATAACATCCGATGGTGACCAATAACTTCACGACTAACCCAAAAAAGGCCTCACAAGAGACCCGTGCACTAATGGATTACCTGCAACGAGTTCCAAGATCCTCTTCTCAGCCGAATTGCTGGGTTCCACGGCCATCGACGTCGAGCTAGTGAGATCCGTACAACTCTCCTCTGGGCCAAGATTCGCCTAAAACAAAACATTTAAATTGATCATAGATTCAACTATTTGATAGTAACGTTGCCTTTATGCAATAATTCTACAGCTACATTCTATAATAACAATTCTAAGAGCGCCCGCTGCGGGGTTCAAAAGTATATCGACGGCTCATACGGCTACAGTCGAAACGCGGTTATTTACCAAAACTATATTTTTGTGTCATTAGAATCACATATACTATAAATATATACTACATATACTAGAAATCAAAATTGTATTATTGAGTTTTTCAATGTACATCTTAACATTAAACGACGTAAATGTTCACAAAAATGGCTCTCCTGAAAAATTGAATTTCTTGCGTTACGGCCTTATGGGTAGGAGCCGTCGATATATGAGAACCGTGAGTTTATGATATTCTGTGTAAATGTACTATATACATAAAGTGTAAAGTATACCTCAGGCGGCACGACGACGCTATTGCAGTGCGATGGGGCGGCGGGCGCCAGCGAGAGCAGCAAGTCGAGCCGCACCGGTGTCTCTGCCGCCAACATCTCCGACATCTCGAGGCACGACGTCTCGCAGCCAGTGTTCACCCACCTGTTCACCATACTCACTTACAGTGATGTTATTTAAACACGCGTTTATTAGCTTCACTTGTACAAAGATAACTTCACTTGTACAAAGGTAACTTCACTTGTGCAAAGGTAACTTCACATGTACAAAGGTAATTTCACTTGTTCAAAGATAACTTCACTTGTACAAAGGTAATTTCACTTGTTCAAAGATAACTTCACTTGTACAAAGGTAACTTCAATTGTACAACGGTAACTTCACTTGTACAAAGGTAACTTCACTTTTATAAAGAGTCCATCTTACACCTAAAATTTGATCCCATTTTACCCTCACTAGTACCAAACTCTGTAAGATCATTTTACAACGTAAGTTTAACCCACCCACCCATTTTCAGATTTACCAGATAATTTGTACATGTGTCCTGATCCGATAAGTATACAAAATGAGTATTTTTAATTATCTTTAACTAAATATACATCTTCTTTATTGGTACAATAACTTTAAGCAGTCTTAATGTTTCGATTGTCGTCATTTTCATTAGCATTATACCCATGTACCCACATTAATAAAAACTTACGGATGATCACAAATGTATGCAATGTCTGCTCGTTTCAACGGGTCCACAGTTAGCATGTCGCGGATCAGTGGTGAGGCAGCTGAAATGGAAAACGAGTAATATAAATAAATAATAAACAACTTAAATAATTAACACGAATAAACACAACATCTGTTGTGATTTATCTGAATTAGCCTTGAAGCCGACATTTCGTAAGTCATTAAAAAAAAGAATAATTGTTTATCTATCTTATCTAGTCAACAAAAACACGATTCATCAACCAGTTTTGATTGTTGAGTTCGGAGAGTTCAGAATCGCTCCTTTGGTGGGATGCCTGTGTCCAGTAATGGAATGAAAAACAGGTAAATCATAGATACATCTACCGAGGAATCCCATCCAAAAGTAGACTTGAAAAGTCATACAGCTCTTATAATTTAAGTAAATTTAGATAAATTACTGGAGGGACTTGTGCTATATTTACAACTAGCTGACCCCGCCAACGTTGTTTCGCCATTTTTCACATTTTCCATTATTTCTTCACTCCTAATAGTTGCAGCGT
>DWPQ01002776.1:0-10214 GCA_018251795.1 Perichares adela | reverse complement strand
TTATAGTATTTCTTGCTTATACCTTTAATATTCTTTGAGAACCGAATAGTACAGAAATCTACCTACAATTTACACCTGGATGCGTATTATGAGTCATATTTCACCCGAGCGGAGCCGGGTTTTCATCTAGTGTTATAATAATAGTAATAAGCAGATTAAATACTTCCTAGTTAGCTAACAACGCGTTGGAGATGTCTGATGTTATGGTCCCAACAGATGGGTTGCGTGCTCGTTTTTCGGCCATTGATAGACAAAAACTATTTATTGCTACTTAATTTAATTTATTTATTTAATCTTTACTTCTGATATACATTTTGCTATTGGCCCTAGCGGCCTTACAACTTCACGCCAGTAATCACAACTTAGTTTTCAGTCTGTTCTGCCCAGATAAATAACTGAGATGGTGTTGTTCAGGGAATCAATACATGGCAATGCTGCCGTGCAGACCCGGGTGGTGGACAGTGTTCAGCTGGGGGCGGAGGGAGCGGTGCTGACGGTCCCCGGGGAGACGTACCCTGAAACCGGCCTGAGGGTTGTCAGCTGTTCAGCGCCACTACCATCCAAGTGAGGGAATTGGGGTTTAATAAGTATGGTCACAATAACATAACGAATATTGTTGTGTGTTAGAAACCGAGGATCCAAGGAAATATCTGTGCAGTATTTATTTTATTCCATGCTACTTTACTATGTATATACACATACATACCGTGCAGATCAACCAGCAAAATACCCGAGAACAATACTACACTGTGACTTTGTAGTAGAATCATAGAAGTAAACAACTGTGATGATTAAATTACAACCTTATACTTGAGTTGTAATATATTTTATTGCTGAGAAAGCCGTTGATAACGCTAAATACTGAAATTACATTAAATCTATTCAAAGTAGGTTTCTGCAAACCCTTTTTGAAAGTCAATTTACGGCACCGCTTCTGCAAATCTGTACGATGCGGCTGACGAAGAAGAAGATATGTTCATACCAACTCCATTTGTGTTCCAGGGAGCTATGCTGCGGCACCCACGTGCCTTCCACCGGGTTCTTGGACGAGTTCTGCGTGACGCTGGTGAAAGGTGCGGGGGGGAACACGCCAGCCTTGAGCGCGCTCACTGGGGACGCAGCCAGGGAGGTGCGTATCACGCTTTACTGATATATCTATAGCAGATACATTGAAAGAGAGAGACACTCATATTTTGGGTGAAAATCGAATTGTGTTCCTTCTATTTGTATTTTTGGTAAAAACCAACAAACGGGCCGCCTTATCGGAATTGGTCATCACTGCCCATTAAAATCCGCAATCCCAAAGACATCACCAATGCACTGCCAGACAAAAAATTAACGTAATTAACTCTTATTATTGGCTGTCTAATATTGCAACATGGTTAAACAATTTACGATTAATTCTAGAAGGAAGGTAAGCAGAGTAAGTCATGCAGGTTCAAAACAGCGGACCGTCAGGAATAAACTGCATGACACTGAGTTCTGCAACCGCTATCAGAAAGGACCTGACGCTATAAACAAGTCCAAACAAGGTTCGATTACACCCTTAATGAGTACTCACGATTGTTATACAGTACACTGATATTTCAACCCACCATTCCATGGTAAAACTCATCAGATAGATGTCAGTTGAGATGTCTCGCACTATTCATTATTGTGTAGCGCAAAAGATAATTACCCAGCATATGATATTTGTCCGCGTGAAGCTGTAAAGGCCGTTAGAGCCAATAGCAAAATGTCCATTAGAAACACAACTAATCATTAAGAGCAATGTGGTCCATGGTGGGAGAATTGATGGGCGCCCCAAACCACAACAATGAACAACAACATGTTTTTAACAGACTTCAAAAAAAGGAGGTTATCCATTCGTCTGTTATGTTTTTTGGTGGGTATGTTACGCGATTGCTCCGACGTTTGTGAACGGATTTACAAATGTTTTTTATTACCTCACAATATTGTTGCTAAGGTTCACGAGCTCTACTGCCGAGTGGAGAAGCTGGCGCAGGTGATTGATCTGGCGGACCCGTTGCGGGTGGAGGAGGAGTCGAGCTACGTGCGGGAGAGGCTGGCGATGGTGTGCGGCGCGGGGGGTGCGCCCGCGGGGCAGCACGCAGCCGCCTTACGGCTACTGGAGTCACTGCGGGGCAAAGCGGGTGGAGGCAGGGGCGGGGCGAAGGAAGAGGAGCTGGCGTTACAGTGAGTTATAGTGTTGTGACAAGTTTTCGCAGGTGTTGTCTATGACTCAGTCAATTACAGAGTGGTGAAGCCCGGTTTTAGCGAGAAGGAGGGTATTGTTAATGTTAGCTAATACTATATGGGGTTACTGAGATTTCCTACACTGTATTCTCTTCAATCAGGTTAAATGTGGATCAATGTATCCATAAGAAGATAATATATCTTAAAACAATTAAGAATAAAAGAATTAATGAATAAGTAGGTACACTTATTATCTGTATACATATATTTATACAGAGCAATCGAATTATAAAATAAGCTAATATATAAGAACAAGTCGTTACATTTCAGTTTTATAAAATAACAATTTGTGAAACTGATAAAATGACAAATTTTTAACGATTTCATCAACCGTGTTATGTGCGTATATGATGTGAGTCTTAGCTATAGTCTTGACTTTGGTCAGAAAAATGCTTGTATTTTCAGTGCAATAGCAAAAGCGGAGGTTGAAGAGGCGCTGGCGGAGGCCCAGGGCGCCGGACGACGCTTCGTGGTGCACTTCCTGCGGTGCTCCTACCTGATGCAGGGCGAGGCCGTGCGCGGTGCCGTGCACGACGCGTTGCGCGGAGCCCCGTGCGGCGCGCTCGTGCTGGGCTGCGCGGGCGGCGTTATTGTTGCCGCCGCCAGCGTGCCCCAGGTATGTGTCAAACCATTAAAAGATGCGCTGAGGAGTTCCTTTCGCCGTTTCCTACTTACAGTAATTCTAATAAAGTGAAAAAAAAGAAGCCAGTTCTTGTGATGTACAATGCTAGAACAGCGGGGTATATGTAGTCCATAACAAACCATGATTACCAATACAAGTCTATAATATAACAGGCCATAATTTATCCTACTACTAGGCTCGAATTTCTTTTCACATTGAGAGGGCTTAAAGCCATAGTCCATCATGTCGGCAGACTTCACACACTTTCGAGGAAATCATGGAGAACTCTCAGTTGTGCATGTTTCCTCACGATTTTTTCCTTCACCGAAGGAAGTACTCCCCTGTAGTGTACAAATTTGTCTAGTTTTAAATTGTCTTGTTTTTTGTTTAAACCAGTTGTATAACCGTAGTCTATACTAATATTAAAAAGAGGATTAATATTATAAAGGAGATTCGTTTGTTTGTATATTTGTACCGAATAACTCCAAAACTACTGGACCGATTTTAATGAAATTAGGCATAGGTATAGTATAGACCCTCAGAAAGAACATTGACGATTTTATAAGACAAAAACCACGTTTTCGGAAACAGGTAGTTAATATATATGTAATGTGTAATAATGGTAGTGAAGTGTCGATGGATGTCGTTGCAGCACATGGTGAGCTCGTCGTTCTGCGCGGCACGCTGGCTGCGGTGCGTGCTGCCCGTGTTCGCTGCGAACGCGCTGCCCGCCGACCCGCGAGCGCAACTTACCTTCGCAGAGATGTCCGCCACTAAGGTTCACATTTACTGCACACCTCTCACAAAACTATTCACTTTCAACTAGTTAAATGTATTCTAGGAGTATGTAGTGATGTAAGAGGCAGACAAATTTAGAATAGTTGTTTTAATTTTTGGGTTTCATGCGCCGATGACGAAAACGATCTCAAAATAAGCATGATTAGGCATCAATACACTCGACACCGAAGGTATCTGACACGTTGCTGTCTTGGAAGGCAGTTCGGGACTCGCTAAAAGGGTTCTCTGACGCTTCATACTGAATAGATCGTCATTACTTTCCAATTTAATGATTGTAACGTTATAAATTGACATATTTCAGGAAACTAAACTTATATAATGTATGGAAACGGAAATCGAAGTATTCATTTTGGTCCTTCGAGCTGAATTTGAATCAGCGAGCTATGACTGACTGCAACCTGTTAGCTACTTTATCAATACACATCATTAAAAGGGCGATAGAAACTGGAATGGGTAGAAAGCGCTGTAGAGCAACTAAGCCATTTGTCGTTAAGCATACAAAAGTTTCCATCTATCGGTCTTTATGGTCCACTGTTGGACATAGGCCTCCCCAAACTTGTGCCCCTCTGTCCGGTCCTGAGCCTTCAGAATTCAGCGGAAAGCCGCCGTCTTCTTCAGGTCATCAGTCCGTCGTGTTGGAGGTTACAGTTTAACTCGTATTGTCGCAGGTGAGCCTGATCACGTGTGAGCAGATGGTGCAGGACGCGATGCGTGTCGCCATTGCCTTCGCCAAGCAGCAGCTCAAGGAAGGTGACAGCGACCAGCACGGAGACGCACCCACAGAAAACCGACAACATAATTAGTTATTCGTAAAAACATCTCTAAGTTTTCACTGTTTCACAGTTGGCCACTAGTCAACTTTATGGGTATGCTGGTTTCTCAGAATCCTTAACCGAAGTAATTGATTTTTAATACGCACATAATTTCGAAATATTAGAGGTGCAAGGTTCTAATCCCGGTCCCCGATCTGGAACCCTTATGTTCAAACCATGTGGTGAACTATGCACCCCTATGAACCCTTGCACCCTCTGAGTGTCAGAGGTTACCCGAGCCCAACAGTGGGACAGTTATGGGTTGTTATGTATGAACTCTCTCATTGTGAGATGAGACCCTAGACCAGCAGTGAGAAAATTTAGTATTACAATCATTTATTATAATTTAATAAATACGAAAAGAATATGTTTAACGTACAATGTGGGCTTCCTTGTAAATAATTGTTAATTATGAACTTCTAGTTTTACAATGAAATTAATAATTGATAAAAAAGGAAATAAAATTAAACAAACAGACATTTTATTTCATTTACAATATTTATTTCCAGATTGTACAATCCGTTGTGTAAAAAAATACTTTGCAGTATTAAAATTGTCAGTCAGTCTTGACACTTGCACATATCACACAATTCACACACATAATAATATGTGTAAAAAGTAGTTATCAAATGTCTGGTACACTCTGAACACCGATACAAGTCACTTAACAACGCTGAATTATCGGTATTAGCGCGTTATAGTACAACTTCAGAGTGTACTAGAAATTGACTTAATTAGTTTTGACGTGTAATTGTTCATCAATTGTCTTCCACACGCACAGATACAATATTTATTGTCTTGTAACACTACTGTACACATGCTTTAAACAGTTTAGTGTAGTACACTGCAGTCCAAGGTTTAAAACTGAGATCTTAAAGAGCATTAGGGCCCCAGGTACAACTGCAGACCACTTCTGGGTAAACAGACGCTTCTGGCGGTGGGTACCTTCAACCATAATTTGTTGATGTACTAGCCAGTGTGGTCCATGGTATCCATCGAAGACCAATACGTAGCCGAATAGCAGAAGCCGCTGGCAGTGGTTACTGGCCACTAGTGGTTGTCCATGTACTGCAGATCAGAAAGCAGTAGTACTGTGCTTGGAAGCGGGCGTGGCTGAGGCGACAGCACGGTCAGGGTTTGTCGCTCCATATCCACCGCAGTGCTGCAGATTATAAATTGTTATTAGTATTTATTTTATTATCTTTTAACATAAATATGTAGTCGTCATATAATAAAAAAGTAGAGTAGAGATTTCCCCATATGGTTATGTACAGTGTCAATTGTAACGAGTTAAAACTGTAGAGCTGGTTTTAGGATACCATTAGTATAATAACAGCCCCGATTTTTCGAAGAGGTTTCCCCTCTTCACCAATTCAAGTTGTTCTCTGGCTGAGCATTCCATGCTCGCCTCTCTGTTCGCGTGAAGCAGTAAAGGCCGCTAGGGTTAACAGCAGAATGTCCATCAGAAACAAACTAGTATAATATATATATAGGTTTTGTTTGTAAGATAAGTTATAGTATAGCCAATAAATGTCATTAGTAAATGTTATCTGGAATCACAATTAAAATACCTAAGTAACTGATAATACTGAACAGTGAATGGATAGTTTAAATAATAATTACTTTGATTTATGTCAGTAGTTCTGTCTCTCTCTCTCTCTCGTTGTCTGGATTAAACCCTACGTAATGCGAAAGCAAACCTACAACTCTGATTTATTAAACCTATAGCTGGTATAAACAGCCTTCGAACTAGTCAAAATCGTTATAAGGAAGTTATAAACACAAATAGCTGTGGTGTTATACTGACACAGTGACGAATCCTGCGAGGTTGCAGGCCAGCACGTGGTCGTCGGGTCCCGCGGCGAACGACACGGCCAGCAGCCGGTGCAGCAGGGCGGGGGACGGCGCCACGCCCACCAGCTTGGTGAGTGCGTCCTCCGACCGCATGCCCAGCGGCATGCACGAGTCGGGTAGCGACGGCGCGCCTACCTGGACACGTTACAACGTCAAACATTATGTTATGGTAGATTAAACTCTTGTTTGAAGCTGATTGCTACCAGGCCCGACTGCTGCATATAACATCACTGAATTGGGATGTCTATAGAGTCAACTGAATGTAAATAATGATAATAATAAAGAATCATGAATAACAAAATTAATATAGGATGTAAATATTATTCTTGCAAACGAACTATGGATGTGTATGTATGAAGTTTAACGCTTTTATTATTATTAATTGATGAATTTAAAAGTACCTTTTCGAAACGGTAGTAGCAGCAAAATATGACAATTATAAGGGTTTTGAGAAATCACCAAAATTATTGAATTATTTTTGAATTGTGTTCCAAAATCACTGAATATTTTTTGCTTAAAAAATATTTTTAATATTTCACTATGTACTTTAATAACAAGTCACGTTTCTTGCTTAGTGTTTATGAGAATGATGTAAACATTGTAATTGGCATATATGCTAAGTTATATTTCTGTGTCTTGTGTCTTAAATGTTTCGTATGAGACAAAACTTCTGTATGTAATAAATTAAAAATGACTAGCAATTGTTTCGACACCGATAAAAATATATATGAAAACTGCAATACAGTTATTTAGCAGACATACCTTATAAATTTTCAAATCATTGAATTTAACGTCAAAAGAGTGTGGGTAGTACGGAGTCCGCTTGCCGTAGAAGTACTCCCGAATGCGAGAGTCGCGGACCTCTGCGCGTTGGGTGGACGACCTCTCCACCACCTGACCAGATATACAAATAATAATTATTAAATTAAATAAATAGGAAAATACATTTTAATTTTATATTTTTAAAATTTTGGTATATTTTGTCACTATATTGCGTGCTTATATTTAGCTTAATAACATCGTGACTTTACTAACTATTTACAAAATTCCACATTTTGAAGTGGTGTTGAGATTTCTATAGACCGATATATAAATTGTGTTAAATAAAAAAATATTTTTGAATTGTGCCCCTTTCCTTCAACAGTGCCATGTAACGTCAATTGGCTACCTTTGCGAAACGGTAGCAGAAATCGAAAAAATAACTTGCCTCAGTGTATCAGTGATACCTATATGAATAAATGGTTTTGAGATAAATGTAACAAATTAAATGTCGTTACCCCTCCGCTCTTCGGCAAGTACACCACCTTGACGAACTTGGGCATGTCACGCTTCAGCTCATTGTACAGCCGCTCATTGTCCAGCACCAATATTACATCTACCTGTACATCATATCACCACTTCGTCAAAAATAACTCCCCGTATTACAACAGTACATTATTGAACAAGTTCTTGAAAGTTAAATTACGGTTTGTAATCCATACCCATATTATAAATACGAAAATAACTGTCTGTCTGTGATGTTATCACTGCCAAACCCATTGTGATTAAATTTCATACAGATAGATATAGATTTAGGTCTAAGGTCTTGGGACGAAAATAGGCAATTTTTTTTCTAGTAATTTCATTATTTTACGAAATACACAAAAACAATGTTCTACAAAAATATTTTGTCTTGATTCAGTCGCCACTTTTCCGCACATATATCAAAATACATATTTTTTAATTTTCTCTTCTATTTTACAATTGTTCAATTCTACGAGGACGAAGTCGCGAGCACAGCTAGGATATTTATAAAATTGTTATATACATACCTCAAAGGCTTGTGCAGCGTGTGTTAACACCTTATACCCTGTGCCTTTGATCCATCCACATGTGTTGATAACGACCCCTGATGTTGATGCTGACAAAACACAATATACATTTTTTTATTATATATTATAACTTTAATATTTGTAATTTAATAAAGACATTATTAATGTGTGGCAGGATTGAATGCATACGAAAGATGTAGGCTACATGAGGAATTCAGGTAAAAACCCTACATCCCGTAACAATTGATGAACAACAAATTGGCAAAGTACTGAAGGGATTATATTGCATGGTACTGATCCATTGTTTGACAGGGCATAAGCAGGAGAGATTGGCTCATATTGAAGGGTGGATGAAGCCCATTTCACCAAGTAAATAAACATATAAAATACATTTCAATAACAATTGCAAACATACCCTTTTTATTATTTTCACATCTTTCAGCAATGACCTCTGCAAGTCTGGATACTATGGTATTGTACAGCTCTAGGTTTTCACCAGGAGACTTGTGGCCAAAGTGGTAAACCAGGGGTGCTTGCTGGCTGAATCCTTCCTCAATGGAAGCAGGTCTTTCTACTAGCAATGCACCTGACAATCAAAAATGTAGAGTTAAAAAAATACAAGACTTATGTATGATTTGATATAAAACAATGAACCTTTGACATGTTATTTACTCATGTCAGCATTGACCAGCCACAAATTACGTCACATATCATGATTTTGTGACCCCTACCTGATCCTTGTCACAACTGATCACATTTATGAGTCCCTAACTAGTGTGATATCACATATATTGCAATTTTATATAACTTTATGGAGTTTCAATTATTTTTATGTTTTTCTTTAGTAGATGAGGAAAATAAATTTAGTGTTATAATACTTAGATAATAAAGTTGCATTAATTTGGAGCCCTTCCCCACAAATTCTCACACAATGTCATGCTTTGTCAACCACACTCTTAACAGTTGACATAATTTATGAATTGTCTTTTAAAAACCCACCTATAGTTCCTGGAACACTAATCTGACCCTGGCCTACATCTAGATCAACATATATAGGTCTTCGTCCCATTCTAACAGCATAGTTAAGGAGCAGTCTGGTCAGAGTTGACTTGCCCACATCTCCCGGACCAACAATCATGGTGACCGGACCTCTGGTGTTCTCCTGCTCAGCTGCTACCCTCTGCTGTTCTAATGCTGCATGTACATTGAGATATACAACCTGGAACGTAAATTGAGTTAATGAATTAATGTTATTTGCCATTTGCAAGCAATTTCCTGTCTATCAAAGAACCTCCCTAATGTTGATAACTAAAATAATTGTAAGCTTTATTTTTAAAACAATTTCTTCAAGAATACAAAAAAATGTGTGATCTGTGATTATGTTCAATACTTGTGATGTGTCTCAATATTTGGCTTTACATGTTAAATTAGCATCTTGAAGATAAACAATTTCAATTAACTCATGAGCATTAAAAAATAAAATTTTAACAAGCTTAAGTAAAGAAATTCAATTTAATATATTCATATCAATATCTATTATTTACTGTCAAATAACATTATTGTTAATCAGCTTTAACACTTACCATTGGCGTTTCCTTGGCAATATAGCTAACTTCCGTTTTCCCGCGCAACTCCAAGTTACAACCATGCCATGTAAACACGGCGACTTTTGCGCCCGTATGGAACTCGTACGGTTTACCTTTTACCAACTCTGTGCCGAACAACTCGGCATAACCACTTTTAACCTAAAAACATTTTTTGTAATAAGTGTCTACAGAAATCCTGAAGCAATTGTTAAATATGAATGCATAAAACTATATAATAAGAAAAATAAATGCGAACCTCTAAAACGACTTTCTCGTTTTTAGATTCAACTTCAAAACGAAGTTCTGAATCAGGGTCAAGTTTGAACTCTTGTAATTGAACCTCAGTCATCTTGCTGGATTGAGTTACATTTACTAGCGATGCTTGCTAACACATATGACGGGTTATCGCTAGTTTAATAAATACAAGTTCCAAATTAACGTAAAACCACATTATTCCACACCAAAATGTTTTGAT
>DWPQ01002775.1:0-10215 GCA_018251795.1 Perichares adela | reverse complement strand
TTTGTTCTCGGGTCATGGATGTTAGTGATGTGTTATTTGTGTTGTCCATGCCACCCGCGACACAGGGAAACCTAGTGTGATGGTATGAGTGTGTTAGCGTTTATTATACAATTTAGTCTTAGATATTATGTACATTAATAATGTTTGTCGGTCTGTCGTGCAGGTTGTTCAACGTGTATTTCTTGTAGAGATGGTTGATCAAAGTAATCTTTCGGTTCAAATGTAACGTGTGAGTTGGAACCCAATATTTCCGATAGCACCGATGTCACAATACAAGTTACCGATGATGCCAAGCACGAGCGTCCGGTTGTCGATGCTGAGCAGCAGCGAGTAGTCCATGACGTGGTTGTCCTCCAGGAACTGCGTGTCCCGCTCGATGGCCGCCCACAGCGCCGAGCCCGCGCCCGACTGCACGTACAGCTGCGTCTCCCACCGCACTGTGCACACACAGACACACACCATTACATATACTGGTATTTCATTTCACAGAATATTCAAAATGATATATTGTGATACGTTATTAACGATATATATGGAGTAGTGCCAGAGTTTCAGATATAATATATTATCTGCTCCAACGTTTTTCAATCTGACGTCTTTTTTATCTATCTTTCCAGGCAGTGAAAAACTACTACAACTTCCTGAAATGTATTGGCGAATAAAAATGCTATATTTTTTATTTATTGCATTCTACTTCAGTGGATGGCGTTTTTCAGATTAATCAAAAAGAAGAACCGGGTAAAGTCAGTCATTCAGGTACTAAACGTGAACAGCGAGATAATGTGTGACGTAGGTGGGCACTCACGCCGCAACAAGTTCTCGTCGAGCAGCACCGTGGGGGCGGAGCCGCCGGCGGGGGCGCTGGCGGCGGCCAGGCGCGTCCGCGAGGTGCCCTTGAGATCGAAGCGCGGCGCGCGGGGGCTGCGCGCGTACCACACGTGCTCCACTACCAGCACGCCGCTGCCGGCGCCGCCCACGCTGAACACGCCCAGGATGCGAGCTGAAACGTACGTATAAAATATACGTCTCGCCTTGTCGGTTACATTCAAGGAAATGCTAATATCAAAACGACATAATCGAAATCTAAACAGTACCGACTGCTTTTGTTTAAATTTTTCGAAATAAATAAGATATTTCACTGCACTGGGTGAGTTTAGTATTTTGTTAGTTTCCAAAATGATTACAATACATCATTTTAAACGTACGGTTGCCATCAAATTTTAGCTTGTGTACAGTGATTTACTGGAATTTTGTCGTGATAAGAAATATTCCATTGTGTGTGACACCCTGTAATCTATTCGTCGTCTTACAATCCACAATACTGCAGATGAGACCAGCCCACGATACATTTAATAGAGAGTTATATTATTTGTGGTAGCACGATTAATATGTTTTTATTTATTTAAATAATCGTCAAATCAGCAGACACACCACTGTTAGCAGGCAAGCGGTCGTGTTATATGTTTTAACTGTAGCGTTCCTTCTTAAGCCTATAATTATATAGTACAAACGGTATCGGTATCTGACCGAGCAGGCTGGGCTGCGCCCGCTGTCGGCAGCTGGTGACGTAGTTGAAGTAGTGCGGCGCGAACTCCAGGAACTGCTGCCACTCCGGCTTCGTCATCTCCTTCAGCACGTATCTATCGTCTGGCAATGTACAACAATTATTTTATTTTTATTTGAGCCGTTCAAACGGCCGTCGCAACATCGCGGAACAAGTAATATTATTAAAACTCCACCATTTGTTCAGACGTTTTGACCTGTATCATATATAGAGATACTTGAAGGCCTTGGGATAAAAATAGACTACTTTTTCCTTTTTGTTTAGTTTTTCCCAGGAATTTTATTATTTTACAAAAAGGCCGCCGATAAATAGGCTTCCTAAACGGTTACATGGGGTACAGAGGCCCAACCTTATAAGATACATAAAAACATGTACAAATAGTCCTAGTCCAGTCATTTTTCTGGACAGAACAAAGTCTGCCAAGTCCACTAGCAAATAATAAAATAGACAAAAATGTTTAGATTGAACATTTTATAACTGAAAGTGGGTAATAGTTAGGAGGAAGCGAGTTACCTTTAGTCTTACAGAAGGTGGAGCCGGACTTGCCGCCGCGCGCCGCCCACGGCACGCACTGCGCCAGCGACCGGATGAACCCCTCCTCGATCTCGCACAGCCCGCGCCCTGCGACACGCGGTCACATGTGACTCCACGTTACAACAAACCGATATTACTGATTGGAACTGGTTTTCCAATCGTCAGACATAAATTGACGACCCAAACACAATGCGACAAAATACAGAATACTAATTAACAATGCACTACGCAAAAAAAATGTGGGTCATTAAATAAATAAGTATTAAATTTAATATAAAATAAATTATCCCCCACATTCCACCTTTTACCTCCATACATTGCTTTGACTAATACTAAGGTTTAGTTAACAATATTGAGGACACAATTTTGGTCATTTACGAAAATCTTACACTGATAACCGCACGACAATAATACTTGTCCATGCTGCAAACCTAAGCTATGTCTAAGATAAGTCTAAGCGCGGTTTACAATTTTCACCCTGAGAAATGTGTTTCAAGAATACCCATAACCTGTCCCCAAAAAGACTTATAATCAAGTGTCAATCGAGTGTTGGACAGTCTCACCGTCCTTGTCCTTGGTGTCGTCGCAGCACCTCGCGTGCTCGCGGGGCGCGGGGTGTCCGGGGGGTGCGGCGGGTGCGGGGGGTGCGGCGCTCAGTGGCGCCAGCAGCATGTGACGCAGCTTGTGGAACTGCGGCGCGTAGTACACGCGACACGGCAAACCGTCCTGTGTATATTGTTACTATAGATTTATGCCCTAAATACTTCTATATTAAAGGCATCACCGTCGCGCTAAACTGGGACGAGGAATTCGCGTTTTTCTAAACCTCCGATACGACAACCGAAACATATTTCACGTTTATCATATAAGTGAAAGAATACTGAAATCATAATTCAAATCCTTAACTACTTAACAATACAAATCGTCTGGCGACTTGATTCTTCGAGCCGAGTGCATGACGTCAGACGTTGAACTGTTTTGTTAGTAAAAATAAACACACCGGGTCCGCCATTGCCTACGCGCTCACTCTGGAATATGGCATGGGTAGTCTACGGGTCTCAAAGGTAGCCTTTTTACCCGGGCTTAAACTCAGAGGAATAAGTGTCCTTCGGGAGAAAAAGTGGGTCCGCCGTTTGACGGCTAGCCTATGTCGTTCATTCGATGTGTAGGCCAGGCCGGAGTCAGGCGTGCTCCCAGTGATCGGGGACGACTAAGTAAAAAGTGTTAACCGTTAACTGCAGCTCACCTTGAGCAGCACCTCGATGTGGTACCGCTCGTTGGCCTTGGCGGCCTTCGCCTTGTCCCCGTCGACCCGGTCCCGTCCCGCCGCGCTGCTCTCCTCCTCCTGCTCCGCCGGGTTACTGTCGACACATACACACATCATTCAAGTATTTTGCTAAATCGTACTCATTTGTTTCTGATAATCGAGAGTTCTTCATAATATATTAAAAAGTATGTGAAGTCAACTCGATTCAACCCAATTAATAGTCAAATCATCGTGTTAAGGCGACATCTATAAAGTACAATTATTCTTTATCTTAGACTTCCTAGACCTAGACCTGTATGCGGTTATTAGCTTAATATCGTAAGTCACTTAAATCGCGCCCTCAAGATACACTCATCTTAAGCTTAGGCTGAGTCAAAGTAATGTTAAATAAATACGAGTCTAGCTTGATGCTCTAGTTTGAGATAAATAAAGTCCTCTTTATAGATCTCAGCCTTAAACTTATGTCCTTACCGCTGACATTGTAACTATGAGTCCAGTATGTACCTGTGTCGGAACGTCCTGAGCCCCTTCTGGTAGGTGAGCGAGGCGAGCGTGGCCGCGATCACGGACCCGATCTCACCGGCGTTCACCACCACCGGCACCAGCCCGCTCGATATGATCATGCCGCTCTGTTCAAACCATGTCAAACTGGCAATACTCGACAAACGAACAAACTCTACGTTATTAGAGGCCATAAGGTATCAGTAGTAGGCGTTAGTAGTAGTGACGGCAATAGCAAACGTTAGGAAGTCAGTGGGGATAGCACCATACAGTTACTATACCACAGTAGGGCAGCAGTCTAAAATATGTTTATAGAGAAAAATTAGAAAACAATTGAGGCCACCTATCTTTTTCTTTTTTGCGCATATTAGACAAAGATCAGTACGGGTCTCTCTTCTTCCCTCTCTAATTTGTCGAACACTCGCATTCAGACGTCTACCTATAGCTTTCCTACTGTATGAGCAATATCTCTATGGACAGTACATGTCAATTTTAAAGATTTATAACCCCGCCGCGGTTGCGGGTTCGCAAGTTCTGTAGAATGCAGATATAATATGGAAAAAATTGAAGCACATTTCACGACGCGGTTTTCTCCCACGCGCTCTGCGATCAATTGGCGGGCGACTACAGTGGTTGGGGCGGGGGGTAAAGTAATCTTGCAACCGCGCCGTCTTGCGTTTATCACCCGCCACGTTTGTGGCCGATGATCGCAACCGTGGTGGCAGCGTAACCGCAAAAATAAACGGTTCCGTGAGTAGGTAAATAAAACCGCAGATCGTCGCCCGCGGCGGACCCGGGAAAAAATCACGTCGTGAGTTCCTAGGGTTATTCAGAAAGAACAACTTAGTAATACAGACATTCACAAACAGCGTCAATAGATAAAACTGTGTCGCTACTATTTACGCCCACCCCAGAACACAATTGAATGTAAATAAATGTAGTAGTCAGTGTGGTGCCTCACGTGGTTCTGCTGCTGGTTGTTGGACAGCAGCTGCGACAGGATCTGCTTCACGGTCTTCTTGTCCCCGCGCTCCTCGTCCTCCTCACCCCCTGACAACGACAATACATTACTGACGAAAACTGGTCGTACCAACTCAGAAACCTTCGTGGTCTCATGTACAATAACTTTGCTAAAGGTAATCTCATGATAAAATACATAGTTTAAGATTCTTAAAGGACATATAGAAAATTCATTTTTATACTTATATAAAATCGCTCACCAGTATGTTCTTTTTCTAAATCTCTGGAGGAGGTATCTGGAACAGAAATATATAAAGTGGATATTTTATTTAACTTATCCACCTTTTTAAAACGGTAGTAGCGGCTAAATATAACGCGCAGAAGTGTATTTACGAGAAATCTCTATGATAAAATATTATAGAGTGTTGAATGTAATAATTTGTAACTACCGGCAAATTCACCGTTGGCCGCATCTCCCGAGCTCTCCTCCGAGTCAAACTTGTCGTCGGCTGTAACAAACAAGCTAATGTTATATTTAAATACGAGAAGAAAGCCCGCCTTCTCTTGGGCGAAATGTATCATTTTCGGCATTATGTTTGCAATACTAACAAAATAAACCACTATGGCAACAGAAACACATAGCACAGAGTATAACTTCTGCATCAAAATACTCGATTTAAACGAATTTTGCGGATATATGTTGTCGACTGTTTTATCATTCAGATAAGGTTGCGATCGAGTCTACCGTATCCCGTCACGAAATTATTAATACAGAATTATGTAATAAACTAGCCAAATATTATTACTATATAAATTACATTAGACTTGCTCGTACAACTTATTTTTAAATATTAATATTTTAAGACGTCGCGTAGCGTAAACGGTAACATCCAAGTTTTGTCTACAGTCTTAGGTGTTCCTTTTGCCATAACGTTCACTAGCGGGGCGATAAGTCAAATCGTATTCAAGTAACTGAATTGTATTTGTATTAGGTGCAACATGAGATAAGTCATAATAATAAAGTAGTAGCGACCGTTGGTGTCGGCGTGCGGGCGGCCGCGGGCGGAGGGCGCGGGGGGGCTGGCCCACTTGTCCTGTGCGTCGCGCAACATCTTCTCGCCCGCGATGATGTCGTCCGCCACGCCCCACAGACTGCGTACCACCGCTGCACAAATATACATTATCTATTTATTGTCCGAGTCATAGGTGATCACCGAGTATAGCTAACTGAGGGAGTAGTGTTGGACACGTTGGTCTGTCTCATGGAGGTTGAGTTGAACTCCTGCACGTACCTCTATTTTTTATAATATATGTGCATAAAAATCCATTATCATTTACTTAATGAGTAACATCGTAACGAAACATGTACCTCTGAGACTCGTTAAATTATATTTATAACCTTCGCGGTCAAATTAAGTAAATACGATTTTTGTTTGATATGACTCGATATTTAATCAATGTGTGTATGTTGCCGCGATAGCCTAGCGGTTGAACACTGATCTCCCAAACGGGAGGTCGTGCGGTCGATCCCGGCGCGCACCAATCATTTTCTAAGTTACGTGCCTATTAGAAATTTATTATCACTTGCTTTCCGAGGAAGGAAAACATCTTGAGAAAATCGGCACACCAGAGAGTTCTCCATAATGTTCTCGAAGGTGTGTGAAGTCTGCCAACCCGTACTTGGCCAGCGTGGTGGTCTATGGCCTTAAGCCCTCTCAGTGTGTGATTAGGGGTTGTTATGGTATGGTGTATGTTTCCTCTATCTCTCTTATGCGTCTGACCGGGCACGGTGGACAGCTCGTGTAGGTGCGCCGAGGTGAGCGCGAGGTGGATCCCCTCCATGTGCTGTTTGAACGCGTGGTACTCCTTCTCCGCTTCGCCCTCTGCCACATTGCTCAATATCTCATGTCCTATAATAGAACACAGAGCAGTCAATATTATGTATTACATATCATTATCAGTTTAGTTTTACTATCCAATCACACACGGGCCTAAACTTCGGCTAGGAGTTTACACTGAAAACCAGCCAGTTGGTTGAGTACCGCGGTGTAGGCTGACTGCATTATGCATTATTATCCAGCATTCATTTATTACAAAAATATTATGTTACACTGTTGCAGCTTATTTTATATAAGGATATATTGCTGGCTCTTTCTTTTAACTTCTAGATTCTCTGACTCGTTAGTAGTATATTTTGAACTCAAGTGTTAATAACATAAAGCATTATATACATTGTGCATGTGTATTTGTGTACATTAAACAAATAAGACTTCTAAAACTGCCGTTCATGAATTTTTGTTTACACTAGCTATTAGTTGGTAGTGATTGCATTATCACGTCAACATTTTTATTTGGAAAATAGAACATAAATAACTTATTGTTATACAAATAATAATTGTTATGTATTATAATGAGTGTTGTAGTCAGAGACGGCCTTTGTTTACCTTTACTTATATAAGATACCTTTGAGCACGAGGTCGTTGAGCTGCGCGATGAGCGCGTCCCGCATCAGCTTGGTGTCGTACTGCACCGAGATCACATCGGGCGGCAGCTGGATGTCGTACGTCGATATCTTGTTGTATCTGGACATTGTATTGTACTATACATATTTTTATTGTACATTATATTATATCTACCTCTATACTATAATATTAAAAAGAGGAAAGATTTTATTATTTGTTTGTTTCTTTGTATTGAATAGGCTCCGAACCTACTGGACCGATTTACATGAAATTTGGTGTAGAGATAGTCTAGAGCCTGAGATAGAACGTAGGCATTATTTTTTTAATTCGAAAACAGGTTGTAAGGAGTTGAAATAGGGGATGAAAGTTAGTGTGGAAATTGCTATCCAAATTTGTTTTTATCCAAAATTCGCACGGCGTCGGCATTTACACGGGAAAAGCTTTGTGACACACTGATTTTCACGCAGATGATGCCACGGGCACAGCTGGTAAATATATCTGCTGTGCCCGTGGCCGTTGAATTGCAGTGCAACTCACTGCAATTTCATTCATTATTTATTCCGTTTATAAGGTATACGGCACGATATCGTGCGACAGAAACAGAGCGAACTCGGTACGTACTTGAAGCAGGCCGTAGTGTGTCGACTGACGAACGCGTGCGAGTGCTCATTGAGCGGGTGCGGGCACTGAGCGCGGGCGTACCGCGGGGCCGACAGCCGCGCGCGCACGTACTGTGCGAGCGAGAGGCACAGTGCCGTGCGAGAGAGACGGCTGCCGTGCGACACCTTGCCGCAGCGCTCGCAACGCGACCAAAACATCACCTGAATAACATACAACTCTTGTATAACATTCAGCTTGTTTTACATTAGACGCTCAGTTCTTCCGACTCGACTATTTATTGGTGGAAAAACAAGCATGCAGTTTACTCTTGCGAGTTCAACGGAGTCCTTAATGGGTCCGCTCCGCTCGCGGTGGAAAACCGGCTTTAAGTTATGCCGAGTAAAAAATCATGAAATCATACCGTATGGATCTTTCAAAATGTTGCTACAACTCTTAACTTTAAAGTTGATAAAATACAGTATTATCCGATTTCGTTATTTTTGTCGCGTCGTTTGTGACTGACGGTCGTAAGAACTCGATCGAGCTTACCGTATATTTTTTACGAGTTGCATCGAAGGAGTTCGCCGACCACCGGATGGTAAGCGGTCATAACGGTAACGACGATATAATGTACAAACACATAATTACCTGCTTGACGTGTTGGTCGGTGGGCTTGTCGACGTTGCTGTGTCCGACCGTGTTACACGTGATCGTTATACACACGTCGCCGTGCACGAACCTACACAAACGTCTCGTTCACTCATTACTTACATTTATGACTTTTCATTTAATAAAATCATCAAAATATATCGAAGAATTTCTCGGTCTATTTTAGAAGGAAGGTAGTGAACTACGCAATGAGGTTAGGCAAGTAAAAGACCTCACCACCATGAATTATTATCTTGGAATAACAACAGTAACCTCAAACGGATGGGACCTATCGCTGTTATGGTGAATAATTACAATTTTAAAAAATAGTTCACAGGTGCCCCTGTAAACGTTTTGTTAACTGTATTTATAAAAGTACGAGTTAAGTTTTCGTATTCTGCCACTTGAAGCGTTGATTTCCATCTAGGTAGAATGAAGTTTATTGTTAGTTGTGTTCAATAACATAATGTGGTTTATAATGATACTAACAAGGGTTTCATGGAAATATTTTCTAGATATAACATACATCGTTCGTTATTCAGGTTGGTCCATGCTCAAAGAAGGAAGTTATTACGCCGCCAAGGATTACCGAGTGACGTATGTGTACAGGTACCTTCGGACGTGTTGGTTCATGGGCAGATGGCAGGCGCTGGCCGGACAGCGGTGGTGCGCGTTGAAGCAGTACTTCTCGAGGAAGGCGCCCAGCGCGATGTCGTGCCGACCGTACATCTCCATTGTCACGATCCTGACGACATATCGACACACGTACGACCGGTATAGACTCAAAAGTTTACATGTACTACTTTTTACAGATTTGTATCACAGACTATAAATTTCATATTGACATCAAAATATCGTTATACGAATTACAGATATATAATTATATTACTTTACTGTGAAATCAAAGTTTGAATACAATTACATGTTAAGTTTTTTCACAATTTTAAATTTTATTAATTTTTATTTTCACAATTTTATATTTGCATTTATTTGACATTACTTTTAATTTTATTCTGTGTTATATTCAATTTTATCTGAAAATATTAATCATGGTAACTGGTAGAACAGTGATAATTAATGTGATTAATAATTGTTATTTTATTAGTTTGCTAATTAAGGATGTTCTTCGGTAACCTTAGGTGGGTACTCAAGCTTGACACATAAATGACTGACCAAGGGTTGACGCAGAAGTCGGGCACGTTGGGCGACTTGCTGCTGTAGCTGTAGACCAGCAGACTGAGCCGCTGGTGGTGCTCCGGGGACAGCGGGTCCAGGGGCTCCGCCTCGCTCTGCTTGGCGCTCGCGTCGCTCTCCGCGTCCGGCTTCTTCACCACCGACGGGTTGTAGCGCGGACATTCACCTGAAACCACACCCTTGTTCTCAAACACCATCATACGTGACCATCACGGTGTATAATGACGTTTCGTTAGTCCCTAACACCGCTAGTTAAATTCTTCAGTAGTTCAGAATGACTGCGTTACTTGGTCCCAGTTATTATATTTTTCTTCAAAACGACCACAATAGTTATGTTCACTATTTTATGTGACGCCAAACTCACAATGATCCATCACTAAAAGTAAGTGTTAAGTAAGTAAGTGGGAAATCTATATATAAATACGTGAAGCGAAATCTTTCAATCCCTTTTTACGAAAATTTCGCGGACGGAGGAGTATGAAATT
>DWPQ01002774.1:0-10216 GCA_018251795.1 Perichares adela | reverse complement strand
GTATTACGCGGTCGGACAACAGGGATTGAGCGCATGAAACCTTTATAGTCATCAAAACCTGACACTTTCAATAAATCCTCGTAAGCCGAACAATACAGGGCTTTGTTAATTGAATCCAGAACATGCGTTTACACAGCGCACTCTGGTCAGCGGGCGTGGACAATCAAAATCGATGACTACCCAGCTAATTATCCGCTCGGTTTGACGTATAATTACGCGGCTTTACCACCCATCAACTGCGTCATAATCTATTCCGTTTGCGATCGCTAATTAATCAAGATCAAACAGAAACAACAATCGTATCCGAATTCACCATCCGGCTCTAAGGAACATTTTTTGATGAATTGAAAAAGAAAACTAGAAATTCGTAGAAAGCATTTTTTTCGTTCTTACAATTTTAAGACTCTCGTATTTTTTCAATGCAAAAGACTTAACTTTTTATTTGCATATGCAGATTTTGAGGTCTGCAATTTATGGCTAGCATAAGGTATCTCTAAGGTAAGTACATTTATCAATTGCTCTCTGGTGTATCAAATGTTTCAATTACACTCATCTCGTACGCAGCCCGCTCTGTCCGTCCCCGAGCGATTCTTTATTCAAATCGGATATTTCGCCATTTTCGCGCCACGTTTGAATTACAAATCGGAAGGCAGTTTCTTTTGGATTTAAATTCGGCACTCCCTCCAAATTGCCAGTTTGATTGCTGCTCTTAATGCCACCTCCGCGGAGTTTTCTCTTCGGGATTATGGAAAATTATTAGCCGCGATGGCCGGGAAGTGTCCGATGCTTTCTATGCGAAAACATAACATTTGTGTTTGATAAGATTCGGTGAAGTTTTGCAAAGTTTAAAATAATGGTACGTTAAAACGTAACTTTTTGTTTAGCTAGACTTTTTTCATTATCTATCTGTCAAACTAAATTAACGCTAATATTCTTTTGAAGTTTATGCACTTTTCAAATCAGCCCATATTTATCACATGCTAGTAACAACCGCAAGTAAGTTTTCATAAATTAACATGACTTACTTTCCATCTTGATATAAACTGCTAGCTACTTTGTTAACGAATACGCTTATTACGGGCGAAACGCAATTATAAAGACAAACTCTTGTATCTTAAAAAGGCATCATAGACTATTCAATCTTCTGTCACCCCTTGATCAAGGCTCGATACAGACTTGAATGATCAGCCCTAAAGCCTTCATTAATGAAAACCATAAACCCGGGGGCGCGTATCCGGCTCGAAGGACCAAGTTAAAAACGCGCATCAAACGACCGACGCCTTATTAAGCCCACGGGGGCAGGTGGGGCGTTGGAAAAATTATAGTGCCAAAGGAATTATGTTATTGAAGGCAGGTACGAGGGGATACCTAATTGGTTTATGGGCGCGGTATTGATGAGGTGTTCGAGCTTAAAATTAAAAATAATATTGACTTGTTACTGAAGATTATATCGCGTTTTAAATATAAAAATGGTATCCAAATCCTTGACTAGGATTCTTTAAGAAAGGTTCTTTGTGTATGGCTGATGAATGAGATTTCGAACTAAAAGGAATATTTTTTTCACTGATAAATAGACACGCTTCCATACTAGTAACTGCTTGGCAGATTTTTATTAAAATTTTATTTGTATACTCGGTAGGTCTGAGAATAGGTTGTAATCTATTTATATCCTTATATGATAAGGATGGTTTCATCGCAAACCTTTTTTCTTATTTTTAAACATATTTTTTACTATATGGCTTTAAAAAATACATGCAACCCTTGATTTTCACCTTTCTAACACCAACTTCCAAATGTGTATACAATAATTTATATGGAAACATTACGTTTGCGGGGTCAGCTAGTATATAAATACATAATTCTAGCATAGGGTTTAAACATTCCCCGTTAGAAAACCTGTAACCAATTTGAAACTAAACATAACAACGCATACCAATACATTTCATTACCAAGATTTTGTATGTAATGAGTAAATGAATGAAAATTTATTCGAAGTAGGTTCTTACAAACACTTTTCGAAAGTCAATTAACGCCATCGTTTCTGCAAATCCCTACGATGAGAAGACCCTAGAAGAAGCGGCAAGAAACTGCCAGGGAGTATATTTTCCTACACACAGTTACAGAGAACACTTATAGCTATGTATATACTTACTAGCTGATTCCCCAATAAGCGTAGCGACGATCGATAAACTCGAACGTCTGTTCTTCCTCACATAGCAAGTGATCTATCGTTGTATACAATCGTTTTGCTATGTAAATTGTTTGTAACTATTACCAGTTTTCCCGTAGGAATAAAGCATTTTCCGCGGCAAAAAGTAGCCTATGTCCAACACGGACAATGTCGGCTTCTAATGGTAAAATATTTTTTAAATCGTTTAACCAGTTTCGGAGTTTATTCAGTACAAACAAATAATCAAATCTTTCCTCTTTATCATCTATACTTATTATAAAACAAAGTCCCCTCATGTATGTGCCCCTTTTTATCAAAATCTACTGAACTGATTTTTGTACGGTTTTTACTAAAAGATAGTGCAATACTTTGAGAAGGTTATAGGCCAATAGTGCATTACGATTTTATGTCAATTGACTGAAATATAACGATTAATGTTAAAAAAATTCGTCTGCTGGGAGCTATCCACGCGCGCGAAGTCGCGGGCACAGCTAGTACTAGTATATATAGCACTTATAACATTTTGACCTCCCACGTTACGTTCAAACGTAATCCCACACACTAGCGTGCCGTCGACAGTAAACCTGCGTCAATGTTCTCTCAGCGATCAGTTCAAAGCGATCCGCGCATTAATTGACTAACTCTGTTGCGTTTTCTTCCACCCTGGTAGTCATGTGATCTCTGATCTGTTGTAGGCTGAGCGGCTACTACATACAAACCTTGAAACGTATTTATTATTTCATCTACGAGTTCACTTATTCATAAATTGAAGAAAATAAATTTTGCTATATTGATAAATAAATAAATAAATAAATAAACGTTTATTTAAGACGCAATACATCTATATTTTATTAAGTGTGTACTAAAACTTGATCAGATTACACGAAACGCCAGAATTAATAAAAAAAAATATATTTAAAAAAAAAACAAGAAAATTTATCGTTTTCACTAAACACATCTTCTTTATCTCATCTTGATTTATTTAAGTATACTGTATTAGAAAAGATATATCATTTTGATGACCTCTATTTTGACATATTATCACTTAACGTTCTGATCTTTATTTTAAATTTTGTTGTTATAACAAATATAGCATTGGTCTGAGAAATTGACTACATACTACTATTATTTTATTGTATAATGCTTGTTGCGTTTTCAAGCGTTTGCAATTAATATAACAACATAATTTCCCTTTTAAACAACATTACCACTGCCGCTCGGACTATATTTGGTGAGAGCATCGTTCTATATAGTTGTAATGGAGTCAAAGAGAGCGTTTGTTCCTCTCGAACGGTCATTGCAAGATATCTTGTTTCGTAGATTTAGTTTAGCTCTACCTTGTCTAAAATAACTGACATGGATACAAGTTGTGCTGTAACAAGACTATTCAAATAAATGGATTAATGGATCCTACTAATGAAAAGCAAAGATAGCCTAGTGGTTTGAACATTGGTCAACCGAACCGGAGAACGTAAGTTCGATCCCGACGCACATCGATAATTTTCTAAATTATGTGCGTGTTAGAAATTAATTGTCACTTGCTTATCGGCGAAGGAAAACATAGTGAAGAATCCTGCACACCTGAGAGTTCTCCAAAAAAAAGTTCTCGAAGGTGTGTGAATACTGTCAACCTGCACTTGGCTAGCGTGGTGGACTATGGCCTTAAACCCACTCTGTGTGAGAGGAGACCCGAGCCCAGTAGTGGGGCAATTATGGCGTGTTTTGTATGTATGTATTATCTACTAATGAAAAAGAACATAGCACAGATCATTCAGCCTTCAACTGAATTTTAGCGAATTCTGTTCCGAGCGTCGCGTTATTAATTTTGCGATACTCTCGTTGGACACGATTTTTTTTAACAACATCATCAAACTTGGCCCCCGTCCCCCAACGCTCAATGTTGCACCTTAACGAGACTCCCCCCACTGTCTCCCGATTTTATAACTGCCGATAACACGGCAACATTGAATAATTGTCGTAATTTAGAATGCTTGTTACGAAAAACACGATACGGGGCCCTTATTACGTGTTATAACGAAGACTATAAGAATAATATCGATTTGATAACAGTTAGGTCTGTTAAGCGTTTCTTTAGCGAAAGAAACTAATTCACGTTGGAAAAGTCATGGGATTTGTTAAGACACTGGTTGAAATTACACAACCCAAAACATGTTTGCTTTTTAATTAACTGTAGTGTTGATGACTAATATCATGTTTTTAATATTACACATTGATTATCAAATTTAAGAATCTATTCGACATCTATGAGGTCCAAAATGTATATTATTATGCAAATATTTAATTTGCAGAAAAATATTTTTAAACTCAAAGTTTAATAGATCCAAGTAACTATGATTTTATTTAATAGTCTTTCTAAAAGGGTAAATATATAAAATGTTTATAGAAATTTATCTTCGCTTAAGTCAATCGTTTGATAGCAATAGAGATTATAGACTCCATCTATGTAATTGGAGCTTGTACATACCTAAATAAGACGTGTCTTGTTACCTTCTAATGGGACCGCGTCACGACTCAAATGTAACGCGAATTTTAATATTCGCAATGATTTTGCGCGGCGTATCTTTGCCAACCAAGTACTATCGTGTATAACCAACGTGCACTCGATTATGATCCTTATCTCAATGCGTCAAAGGTGATATTTTTAGCATTTTTAGGTCAAGTGTATCTAGCTCCGGAGCCGCGGCATGTTGGGACTAATAAGTCACTTGTACGTTTTAATAATGGCTGTTGTTCCCAGCGGTATCATTATAATATCGACAGTTACAATACAGACAGCCACGGGTCCTACGACTTTCTGACTAAATTATTTATTCTACAAGAGTGTATTTTACGACAAAAAAAGGGGAATATTTAAAAAAATCCTATTTATGCATTATAGTTAGGCTGTGATGAGTACCATTCAGTCTTTAGTCAAAACCAAACTTCCTTGTATAAGGCAGGATACGGCTCGGGAGATCTAATTAAACGATCGTTCTCGTTGGATAGTACTTTATTACTCTTCTAATAATGACACATACAATATATCACACGCCCCAAAAAAAAAAAATCAAACTACAATTTGCATTTTTTTTATGATAATACAACTTCGTTCTATTCTTATTAATAATTTGGTGTGGTGAATTACCGTGGTGCAACCTGCTAGACAATGAATGGGGCTATGGCATCAAATTTCTTTTGCTGGTGGTCACTAGCCTTTCTATCGTTCATGAACGGCGGTGATCATATACTATCAGCCACTGTCAGCTCCTTCGTCAGCCATAAAAAATAACTATTTAATAAGTTACAACAACAACAAAATAAGTTACAAAAACATTGAAAACTACAAATAGTTTTAAACAACGTCGCAAACTCTGTCTGTCTGTTTCTGCGCTTTGTTCTTTTAAACCACAAATTAATGCAGTTTTTTAAGAAGCTTCTTCTTCTGAAAAGTTCAAGAGTAATATATCTATAGAGTATAAGATAAAATAAATAATGTCCTGCGTAACAGGCGAAGGACTGCTACTATTTTGTTATTGTCTAACACAGTTAGCTGTAACATTGCTTGTCTGGTTTTATATGGCTCAGTGCCATATGGTATCGGTTCGAATCCCGGTCAAAATACCGTGGGTGTCACCGGGGCTTTGCCGGCCATAAAAGAAGCCGAGATTCACTTCTGATCTCTCCGAAGCAGTAACGGAATACGTCGAAACATTTCAGGGTTGATTCTAAAAGGAGAATGCTTATCCTTACAATTTAGTTATATTCGCTACTCGTCCACTCCCCTAAAATAGTACCTACTTACTGCGGATGTAAGTTACTACACACTAACTTATCGAAGTATTTTTTTCAATGAAACAAAACAATGTTTTTGTTGAAACTGTAAGTTTCATTATTAAAATTCCAGTATTAAAGTTTTAGTATTAAAATATTACCATACAAACTTTAACACCCATTTTTACCAATTAAGCGTTGAAAGGTGAAACGTACCTACATTTGGTTTATTTGTGGGCTCCAAGGTATATTCTTGTAAAGTTATGAAAAATATTTCATTAGGTGTATGAATTCAAATAAGAAAAACAGCCAATTTCAGTAACCTATCTCTGTCGATTGATAGTCAGTTTTCTTATTGTATGATGTTACTTTTCCTAACTTATCTTTGGTGAGCGTTAAACGAATAGCGATTGAAAATAATCTGTTTAGAAGAGTTTCTTTTGTTTAATCATGCTTAATCTGGGATACTCCGTGATGCTTTTTAAGGTATGTAAAGTGAGAATCTAGACCACAGATAATATATAAGTCCCTAGTTTACATAAATTTAAGTGTTTTTAAAAAGTCATTGCACACTTTTTATTTATTTAAAATACGTTAATATTTAAATAACATAATCAGAGAAGTAATTGTTTCTTTCCTAAAAATACAAGATATAAACAAAAAGTAAGTATTGGACAAAAATTTAACATATCTCAGTCCGATTTTAAACTTTTTTTCGTCAAATAGTTTGTAAATATCATAAACATCCTATTGTTCCTAGCTATTTCACCAACATATTACAACGAAGTTGATAAACGACAATTTTATTTAGTCCTTATATATTGTCCGTGATTATACAAATTAGGCCTTATTGCGCCAATCTCTTCAAGTTAATCGTTTATGTAGTTTTTACATCCGGTATGTATATACGTATAGGTACATAAGTTTTTATATAAATTTCTTTATATATAAAAAAAAAAATTATATCAATCTGTGTCGTTACACAGTACTGTACAGTAGTATTACTGTACAGTCGTCGCGAGAAGTGTATATTGAACGTGGCTATTCGAAATACACGAGTCAGTAGCCTCCCTCCACATCTTTTTAATGAAATGTAAATGAAAATAATTTGAAGAATTTAATATTTACCAACCGCACCTTCCCGACTGTCGCCATCGGCTCTATTTTTTTATGTTTTCACCATAACGAGAAGTGTCTGTCGCGACACGTACCAGTGAAGTGACGAGTGGCTTTAACCGCCATTTTGAAAACTAAAGGGTTCACGGCGCTTTAAGAATTTTTCTATTTCACTTTTCTCCTGCCCTCTTCAGGCTTGGTTGCGAGTGGTCGTGTTCTCGTGCCAAGCTTTTTACTTTATTTTTATTTTATTCCATTAAGTTAAACCTTCAGTTAAGTTACACATTACGTGGAGGATTGATCTTTTCTTGCAACACAGGTACGCTGGTGGAATTAAACGAATTAAACTTTAAATCCGCAGGTCGCAGCATAATCTCGTTAACTAATATCAGCTTTCTATTGCTATTTCTATTTGAGTAACAGTCTAGTTCTTTAAACATTGATTTCCTGCATGGGATAGCTTGCTTTCTAATCCTACTTGCACAATCGTGTTTAAGTTATGTTCAAATTAGACATTATCACTTGCATAGAAGGATAGTATCGTGAAGAAACAAGCATAATAAACACTCAAATTAACTCCGATAGTACATGCAACATTTCATCAGTTCTCAGAAATAGAGATCAGACTCTCCAAATACATTTTAAATTCAAAGTGAGGCCATTAGAAATGCTCTAGTTTACAAAGGACTGAAGGTACATACTACATCCACGGGTAGCAGTGGCCACTCGACACCAGCGCTCGTCCGCGTCGCCATTACCCGACAAAATGGGCGCACGGTCATTAGTTAGCAATCAGCCCGTTTCAGAAACATATCGTGTAAAAAGGGCTCGGTAACGAGCTGCACTCCAACAGGAAATACCGTATTAAAAATAAATAGAATGCAATTTGAAAGGCTGAATACGTTACACGTTTGTTACAAACCCAACAGTACATTTGAAAATGTTATATACAGAACTTGTTCTGTCAATATGTGCTGTAAAAATAATTTTAACTTGTATCTTATGTTCTAACAAAGTCTTGACATACTTAGAAAGCAACCACGATCCACTTGATTTGAATATCAGAAAATAATGTGGGTATCGATAACGCTAGCATATTTAAATTACACAACAATAAATAAATAAGCTGCCTTGGTGCGTGACAGTTCTCACGGACGTCCTTGTTGACCGGTTAACGATAATCATCAGATGGACCATGGACCGTCTGCTTGTATGTCAGTCAGAATATGTTGCCGGCATCGGTATTACTGTTCGATTACAACGCGAGCTTTTTCAAGGCACGAGTGAATAGGCTCTTAGTAAGCTAGTGCGCTTCACCATCTATGACTTGTTTACCACTGACCATGAAATTAGATTGTAGTCAAGAACTATCTTGTTTGAAATAAAAAAAGCTAATCAGATTTAAATAAAAATATGAAAAATCATAAAATAATATACTATCAAACATAACATTTATTTGTCGAATGAGACAATTTCCCGTGAACCGTAACGTAATGTCAAATATAAATTGATGGACCTCACGAAACACCCGACATACAATAAGATCCCACGGCGGTTACGACCCATATTCATAATAAACCGTAGGGTTGTCGAAAATTTTTAGCGATATGAATACCAAACTTAATCAACGCGAGGCGCTCTTATTATATCCGCAGATAATAAAATAAATGATTCGCCGCACCCTGTCACCGTAATCGGGCGCGTGTTCCCGTTCCGCCGACTGGCAGCCGCGTACACTGGACGAGTGCGCGATAAGCGATTAACGAATTCAATAATTCGTGACAAAATCAATTAAAGTGAGCAACTTTAATCAATTTACAGTGCATTTACTATGAATTTTCCGAATATTCGCTAAAGTTCGATTTATTAATTCATATGATATCTACTAATATTATAAAGAGGAAAGATTTGATTGTTTCTATTTGTATTGAATAGGCTCCGAAACTACAGGACCGATTTGAAAAATTCTTTTACCATTAAAAGCCGACATTATCCCTGTAGAGCATAAGCTACTTTTACCGCATAAAAATGCTTCATTCCTACCGTAAAACGCTTATTATCTTTTATATATAGCAATACAACGTACAAACGGCAACTTAACTATCATACTATTTAACGTAAAATAACATAGGTATCAAATACCTTGTAGATTGGTTTTAGTCAATTTTAATGTCCATTTTCATTTTCTAAACCTCTTGTATCTTTTAAAACAACAAACAACAAACCCTACAAGCAAATCCTTGTGTCCAATTTATTCGAGGAAATGATATACAGATATGCAAATGAAGGATCTCAGTTTTCCATCGGCAGGTCAAAACCCTAAAAACACTGGTAGTATCAATGGTTGTTCATTTTAAAAACTGTATTATATTTTAGTTGCTTTACTAAATCCATAGAAAAAATCAGTTTTATAGAATATTTATATTATATTCAGTACTAACCGCAGTTTTTTAGAATACATTTTAATAAAATTAAATAATGACTGCTTAAAACATATCGCTTTTTAAGGAATCATATGCCGCAGTCTCGCGGTGAAGCGATTACCTTATTTCCATTTTCATGTTGATCTGTTGATGAAAATATCGCGGAATTTGTTTTGTTTCGGTATACAAAACAAGCATTTACTAATGGCAGATCCTGTCGGAGGAGTTTCCTCAACAGTTGACATTAGCATTATACGTACTTGTCTTTAAGGAAGTATTTCTGTTGGTACGAGAATAAAAGTGAGGGTTGCTACATTGTTGCTTTTGTTAACTAGTTTAAAGCCTACTGTAGTACTTGTAGAAGGCTTTCTCAAACAGGTAGCAAATCGTCCATCATAAAGTGGTGCAGTTATTCCGTGATAAAAGACTTATATTTTTAGTACCGTAACAACTGAACCTCTCAACTGAAGCTTTAAGAAACCCGAAACGATCATTAGCCTGCCAAACAGAGAAATACAACAGAACGACAAAACTGTATACTAATAACGCGTCACTCATTACAAAAACTACGTCTTATTGTACGAGCGGAATAAGGTCAAGCGAGACTGTTAGGTACCGGGGACGCTGTCGACGAGTGTTAGCGAGCGATATAATGAAAAACAATGAGATGTTCAAAGTGTAGAGATATTATATAAAGAATAGTTGAGTCATAGGCCTGCCTGTGAGTGCGAGTGTC
>DWPQ01002773.1:0-10216 GCA_018251795.1 Perichares adela | reverse complement strand
AGCATTAGAAAGAAAGAAAGAAACCTTTATTCACTATATTATCTACAGACAAACATATAATGACTTACAAGTGAACTTCTGAACTATGTTTGTCTGTATATGTGTAACTGAAAGTGTGTCTATAAATAAGATATAACAGATAATTTTTTTTAATAAAAAACAACTTAATTAATAAAATAATAGCAGACACTGGTGCACAATCCAATGGATGGCAAAATGGGACATGCTCAGCGGGAACCAGTGCAGATATTAAAATTAATTTATTATTACTTACTTTATTAGGTAAGGTGCAAAGAAACACTATAGGTGGGTTTTCTTATGGCACAGATGTTGAACGTTTTGTGTAGGTATAAAGTATGTTTACTTTGTAAGCTACTTACTCTAGCTAAGCTGTGATAGCCCAATGGAATGAATGTTGGTCTCCTGAACCGAAGGGTGCGCAATCCAATCCTTCATGCACTACAAATACAAAAAAATGTGTTATAAATTAATTATCACTTGCTTTGGTAAAGGAAAACAGCATAAGGTAACCAATATACTTGAGATTTGTACATATTTTTTTTACAAAAGTTTGAAGTCTGCCAAGCCTAGCTTAGCCAGCCAGATGCCAGCCATCAGCCACTATGGTGGAATATTGTATCACAGTTTTATGTTTTTATATAATCTGTGGAACTTAAGTTTTTCAACAGTGTCTGTCTGTCTGTTTGGTCCGGGTTATTTCCCTCAACCATTCCGGTTGGATCGATTTTGACGGGACTTTTACTCAAAGATAGCTGATGTACTAAGGATTAGGAGTAAATTAGGCTATTTTTTATCTTAGAAATACCGTGAGATTCGGATATACGCGGGAAAAACATTGCGACGCATTGATTTCCACGCGGGCACAGCTAGTTAGATATATTTTCTCATCATTCTTGATAAGTCGTTATCAACATAAAAAAGTCATATTATTATAGAGACAAAACTTGTTAATTAACGTTATCAAAGGATTGGTTGTTTGATGTTTATCGTACATCCAATATGTGTTTTATCATTGTTTAAATTTTAATTTCAACAGTGTATATTGTGTTATTAACGTTATGTGTATTTGTAATGACAAATTCGTTTAGTTACAGATTTCTATTGTTTGCTATATCGATAAAGTTTATCGCTATGTTTTTAATTCTCGTAACTAATGGGCAATATCAAAGTAATAAGCGTAGTAATTAAATGCAATTTATGACGTAACATTTTCATTTTATAGTGTTTAAATTTAAATTAGTCTGACGTTAAGGATAAAAAGGATGACTTACCTATGCGATATGGAATGTCTGATTATTATGCAACTAGCTGTGACCGCGGCTTCGACCGCATCGTAAGCTTCCAGCAGGCGAGATTTCTTAACATTAATCGTTATATTTCAGTCAATTGACATAAAATCGTAATGCACTATTGCCTATAACCTTCTCAGAGTCTTGCACTATCTTTTAGTAAAAACCGTACAAGAATCCGTTTAGTAGATTTTGAGAAAAAGGGGCACATACATGAGGGGACTTTGTTTTATAATAAGTATAGAATAGATAGATATAGCGGTCAACGGACTCGTTGGGGTTATTAGTAAACCAATGGAGATAGTGATTAGGTATAGTTCAACTGAAGAACAAGTGGTTACTGCGACTTGAGGGCATCTGTAACCCGAGGTTTGGTGATGGATAAGTTACAGACCCTGACGAAAGTACGATTGGTCGTATTTGGTCGTATTTGTAGCACCAGAACTTTTATATGCCGCAGAATGGCCATTACGTAAAGAATATTAATACGGTTATTTTAATGATTAAAATTATTTTTTGTATAGTTTTTAATATTCCTAAGCGAATATAAGTATTAGTTTAAGAATATTAAAAACAATGTAGGCATCGTAATTAATCGGATGGAACATATTTGTATTGCGCTATCGTGTTCATACAATAAGGAGACTGGACAGAAGATTATTAATTTTGCAGAAACATACCTATTAATATAAATTCGGAATAATCGAATCGATGATAATCTGAACCCTGCTTCTTTATATGCAGAGCAGCTCTGTGATAATATACGCATGTGGTTACGCACACATACATTCAAAGCTCATAAGCCGTATGTATTGGTCCTCCAATACTACTCAACTATTTGTTGATGATATCGATTTTTTTACAGCAGTTGTAACAAATTTTATAAGTAACTCTACATCGTATTTAAGTTTTCACGTGTAGTGTTTTGCGTTAAGGCTGTAAATTACATGTAGTTGTAATATTAATAAGTAAGTTGGTATTGTAAGCCATTTAATTTGGCACCTAGTATTACATTTTTACAACAGTAATCGTATCTGTTCAGGTATAAGACAGAGTTCATAGCGGGCGGCAGTGTCCAGAACTCGTTGCGAGTGGCGCAGTGGATCCTCAAGAAGCCCAACATGTGCGTGTACTTCGGTTGCGTGGGCAACGACGACTACGCTAACATTCTGCGGGAGAGGGCTGTGTGAGTATATCTTATCTATCCATATAATAAAATTGTAACGGATCGCTGTCTGTACATGGAATATATCAACAACGTAATTCAACAAAAAAAAAAGATGTTTAGAATTTTTGTCTGTTTGTGCGTTTGTGCACTCCCAACGGCTTATCCGATTTAGATGTGGTAATTCACTCATATATTGTGGTAAGCTCAACTTCACATGTAGTGTTTGTTTTATGTTAATCAGTTCATAAATAAAAAAGTAATGATAATTTTATATTAATATTTAATATGGAAAAACAACGTTTGCACGGTCAGCTAGTAATTATTGTATTTCATCGCAGATATTATTTCAAGCTAGTAACATTGATCATAGAAAACTCCTGCTTACTAAAATTGGGTGATTGATACGATTTTTTTGACGTCCCATTTACGTCTGTGATATCAAAGACATCACTGACTCATACTACTGCGACCGTTACTGCAAAGAAGGAAGCGGTATATCTGCTTAATATTACTTATCTTCCGACACTGCAATCGAAACAAATCTGCTTTTACGGTTGTTTATACAATGTGGATGGTAAGCCAAAATTTGAAGGCAGACAGGTAAAAATTCCAATTATCATGAATATGGACCATCGAGATTAAACTGTTTAGAACAGGGACGAGCGACCTCCAATAAGATCGAGTTACGGTTATAACTTTGGCGGCAACTCCCACCTTTGTGCACCACGTGCTGGTGAGCCAGCCGGCTTGCTTTCAAGGATTCATGATGCTCCATACGGGGTGTCTTTTACATATTAATCCTTTTTATCGGCCACAAATCTCCACACCTTGGAGACCATATTGGAAAACGTACGATGCTTTATCAACGGTATTCGATTCGAGGATTTGCGTGTTAAAGATAAGTCGGCTTACTATGTCTAAATAAGTATCCTAATAATAGATTGAAGTTTATTCAGATAAACTATCATGAAGTTTGACACGAATATAATTGTGCAAATCACGTTCTTAAGATGAGATGTATATATTTCAAATGATCATTCTAAGGCTAGCCTTTTTGGAGTTACTTTTTGTCTGAAGCTGCTGTTTTGGGCAGACAATTTTACATAAATTAATTGTAAAACTAGTGGTTCATTCATGGATACATTTGTAAAAAATCTTAATAAAATTCCGTCAGAAATTACGGAACTGCCATATTAAAAACTAAAATCTCTGTTAAAAGCATTCTCATTTCTAAAGGTTATTACACACTTGATGATTACTGTGCAGACAAGAATGCCTGGGAATGAGTTTATTATACAAAAAAGGATAGGATAGTGCCAATAAAAATAAGATAGTTATAAGTTCTCTGTTTCTGTAAGTAGGAAAATATACTCCCCGGCAGTTTGTTGTCGCTTCTTCTTCTAGGGCCTACTCATGGTAGAGATTTGCGTAAATTGACTTTCGAAAAGTGTTTACAAAAACCTACTATGAATAAAATTTAATTTGATATAATATGCGTTTGTAATTGAACAGATATATGTAAGTACAGTAATTGCTAGTTCGTTTATCGCAAACTCCACAACAGTACTGTATGGTGATGTAACCGACAGAACAGATAGCTAATATTTTGCCAGCGCAGTGAACACCACGAGGTTTGATAACATTAGCTCGCGTTATCTCCGTTTGTGATGACATCGCTTATCGACCAAGTCATCTTTGACATCGCGCGATTTTACAGAATTAACGTATTTGCAAAAGTTACTCTTTTAAATGGAAATATTTTATGTGATGGAAATTGAGTTATCAAGGGTATTTTTATTTAAATAATGGTTTTAACATAGATCTATGAGTAGACGAGGGTGGATTCGAATGTACTTACCCATTTTTGAGATACTATGTACATTTTAGAAAAAAAATATCGCTTGCTATATTGGAGGAATACATCTTGAGTTATCTTAAAAAAAATATCGGAGGTGTGTAAAGTCTCATAATTAGAACTTGCTCAGGAATGGTGGATTATGGATTCAAATCATTTAAAAAAAAAGAACACGCCCGCACCCTGTTGTGGAACAAATAATGTTTGTGATGATGATTTTAAAACTGAGAATACTATAATTTTATAGCAAAGACTGGGTATTCTTAAAACAACCATAGATTTTAGAAGAAAAGTTAAATATATGGTTCAACGGACAGATCACAGATGTCACTACAATATCTTTTTTTTGTAGTCGACAAATGAGCACACGTATCAGTTTATGGTAAGCGGTCATGTCCGTGACATCGAAGGCATTACTGACGCGTTGTCGACTCAGAAATAAGCGGAAGATTCGCTTATGACTGGCACTTCGACACTGCAAACTAAACACAACACCATATCTACTTTAGGTATTTAAATGTATCTTTTTTAAACTTAATTTCATCTATAGGTACTTACTAATATTATAAATGCGAAAGTAACTCGATCTGTCTGTCTGTGACGTAATCACGGCCAAACGCTTGCTACACGCTGAACCGATTGTGATGAAATTTCATATGAATATAATTGAAGGTCTTGGGATGGAAATAGGCAACTTTTTAAATTATTTTTAGTTATTCCAAGAATTTTATTATTTTATGAGATATATAAAAACTATGTTGTACAGAAACATTGTCCTATCGCTGCTTTTCCGGCCAAGACAAAGTCTGCCAGGTCTACTAGTTATCCTATACCTAAACGAAAGAGAAAGCTTAGTATTTTAAGCTCTATCTCAATTATACAGTTTGTTTCGCTTCAGTTTGTTGTCAATCACATATCGTTGAACATACAAAACGTGATATGACGTCAATGACTATTAAATGCAATACTTGTACCCGACGAACCAATCAGTCCATACCGGCACCAATGACCAAACGCTCAATTTGAAAGCCTTGAGTGCCCATTAACGGTACCCACGTGTTAACGCAGTTATTACTGATGCATTTGATTTTATCTGCAATGACTTATTAACGATTCTGTAACATAAATGGGCACTATGTATGGTAGGGTCCTGAGTTCGATTAATTAAATGATAAGTTTGTATAGGAGGGTTATCTACCCTGATGAGTTACTTAACACATTCAGTATGTCTGGCTTTCCTTTATGATGGTGCGGTGGAATAATTTCATTGCTTACAATACCGATATCCTTACGGCTACTTAAAGGAATTACAACGTACAGTCGTTAGCGTAATTCAAGATTTTGTATAGCGCCAGCTTTTGAGTTGTATGGTAAACAATATCAATACTAAATGGTTCAACTTAAATTACTTTAAGTTATCAGTTCTGTCGGGCGTCCCAAGACGCCTATTTTTATATAAATAGTCGACAAACGAGCAGACTTGCCATCTGATGGTAAGTGGTTGCCGTCATCCATGGATGTCCACGACACCAATGGCTTCCCCGTAATACTGTTTGTTTGTTTGTTTGTTTATTTCTGATGGATATTTTCCTGTTGCCCTAGCGGCCTTTACAGCTTCTTCCAAACAGAGAGGCGAGCTTGGAGTGCTCAGCCAGACACGAACTTAAACTAGCGAAGGGGTGGTGAAGATTAGCCTGCCTGTGAGTGCAAGTGTCCAGCAAATAACATGAGAGGGAAGATGACAGACCTGTTCTTGTCTTTGTCTAATACGCGCCAATAAAGAGAGAGACGGGCGCCATATATGCTATCACTATTTCTCCCATGGACACTATTTAGGGTAGCTCCTCTACTATAGTATAACAAATAGGGGGACCACCTAAAAATAGTGGTTGCGTGTAGTACTGAAGTGTTAAATTCCATGATCCCCAGAGCTGAGGGTGTGACAGTACGGTACCAGGTGACGGAGGAGGCGCCAACGGGCACGTGCGCGGTGCTGGTGACGGGTACTCACCGTTCGCTGTGCGCCAACCTCGCCGCCGCACAGAAGTTCACGCCTGACCACTTGGCCAAGGACGAGTGCAAGACGAGCATAGAGCGCGCACGGTTCTTCTATGCTTCGGTATATAATAACATTAATAATTATTACACAGCTAGACGAAGTCTGTTGTCCTTGTCAGTGGCACACATAAATGAAACGGTACAGAGATGTTTCATGGAGCTCAGTTACTAGCTACTTACAGTATTTTATATTTTTATATCAAAAAAAATTGAATGTATTAATTAACTAAATAAGGATGTACAAAATAGACAAACAAGAAAGATGCTTTTTTGGGTCTCGGGTGTACAATTTTATAACAATATCCCAAAACTGATACACGACCTGCCTATAGAAATGTTTAAGAAACGTGTAAAAGCACAAGTTGTAGGCAAGAGTTACTATACTATGGATGATTATTTAAATGACAAAAACGTTTTCGAATAATTAAGACTGTATCTAGTTCCGCACAACTCCGCACAAGGTAGGAAATATTACTGTGTAATATATATGTATTGATTAAAAGATGTGCTGATGAGTTTCTTTCAGCGTTTCTTATTTCCGAAATGGTTGTAGAAGCAAAAATTGACGTGCATTAGTGTACCACTGGTAGCTACATTGATAAATGATTTTTAATTTGAAAGCTTAATTTACATTTAAATTCTTGGAAACCCAAAAACTTCTCAGTAATGTGCCGAGGCCCGAACTTCTATTTGGAATTATTGCCACTGGTGGGAAAAAAATCCTTTAAGTAACAACAAACATGTATCGTTTCCAGGGTTTCTTTGTCGCAGTGTCCCCCGAGTCCATAATGCAGCTGGCCCGACACGCCCACGACAAGGGCCACTCGTTTATCATGAACCTGAGCGCTCCGTTTGTGTCACAGTTCTACAAGGAGCCCCTTGAACAGATGTTGCCCTACGTCGATGTTCTGTTTGGAAACGAATCGGTGAGTATTTTATTTTAGTGGTAGAAATCCTACATCACCCAAGACCTTTCCACGTAGAAGATTTCCCGTCGAAACAAACTTGAAACGCAATCTTCTGTATTCATTCAAAAAGAACTTCGGAAAGGCGCTTTATCATGGAAAAAATCCGTCTTTATTTCCTCTATGTATATTAAGGCCTTAAACCCTCTCAGTGTGCGAGGAGACCCGAGCCCAGCAGTGAGACAATAATTATGGGTTATGATGATGATATTTTTTTTACACGTATATATTAGTATATTACTCTACATATTATAATTATAGTGCTCTGCACGTTGTATAATATTGGTCCACCTTATAACAAATATTTAAATATCTGGATACGTAGATTGAAGTTTTCAAGACTACCCATAGCGTCATAAATGTTGTACAATTTCAGGAGGCGGATGCCTTCGCAAAGGCATTTAACATCACCGAAACGAATTTGGAAGCGATCGCGTTAAAAGTTGCAGCGCTTCCCAAACTGAACTCGTCGAGACAACGGGTAGTGGTGATCACCCAGGGTAAGGAGCCGGTCATACTGGTGCAAGGGGACCGAGTCACCTTGATACCCGTCACTCCGCTCTCGAGGGAGCAGATCGTGGACACCAACGGCGCCGGAGACGCCTTCACCGGCGGCTTCCTCAGTCAGATGGTGCTCGGCAACTCGTACGAGACGGCTGTCAAATGTGGCATATACACCGCCACGCACATTATCCAACACTCTGGGTGCACCCTGAGCGGGAGCAGCAGCTTCAAGGACTGTTGATACGTAGAGTACTTCGTGATTTTAATGTAAAACATATCATGGCCTAGGAGATGTAACTGGTAGACTCTCGGGCAACTGTTTATGAGTTCTGTTGACTGGGTTAGGGTTGTTGATATTGGTATAGATGCCAAAATAGGTTGTTTGTTCGGGGTCGACCGTTAAGTAATAATTTCACAATTTGCACTTAATTCTTTTAAAGTACGCAGTACATTTTGATGCGAACACTAAGATCAATTGAAGAGTTTGTGAGATTGGTGAGAATGTTTTTAAACGCATACAGAAGTTTTGAATACATTTACGTTATATTATTAAACAATGTAGAGGTCCAGCGAAGTGGGCGTGACGGTCATTCATAATACTGCGATTTTAATATGTTAATAAAAATGTTTACTCACGACTTAATATTTATATGCTGTGAAGCATGCCCATATCAAATTTATACAGCTATTTCTAGGCCCGACCCGTCTTCTTGAGTTGAGTTAAAGTTAATTTGACATAAAAAATGGCGCGGGCGGAAATAACAGGCCGGTTGCTCGTCGGTTTACCATCGCAATCACCTACTTCTAAATATAGACAATACAATATAAATAAACTTATATTAGTAAACTTTTTGTAAACTACGAGTAAATGCGTATATTCGTATGAAATAAAACATTTACATATTTTACCGGTATTATTTAACGGTTACATATTTAACTGGTGTTAAAAATCTATATGGTGCTCTAAATTTATTTAACTTGTATCGCTATAGATTTTAATGTAGTACACAGCCAGCTATATCAAATGTAGATATGCCTCCCTACTGCAGTGATAAGAAGCTTTGTTGGTCCAGGTTGATGTATATGCAACTGTCATAATTTTTATTACACACACATTACATAATGTTATCTATGTAACAAGATTTCGGTGTTATAAAACTATAGAGTAAGATTAGGAAAGCCAGCCTAAATGTGTCCATTGAAAATAAAGAAAAGCTAATGAGACTAATATCTGTCTCTCTTTTTTGCGATGATTAGACAAAGATAAGTATGGGTCTTTTAGTTTCTCCTTTTTTAATTGTTGGACACTGCCACAGGCCTGCCCATGGCTCTCCTACTCTATGTAGAATAACTCGCACAAAAATACCGTAACATTCTGGAAGAGGGGATTCGCCACTGACGGTATGTACTGGCAGCAAGTCCTATTATCAAAGGTATCAGTATCACCGATGCACTATCGGCCACGAAGGATCCTGTTTATTAGTGGCTGCAATACAACTGAAAGACATTTAACCATTTTACAAATGAATCTAGATGCGAGGGTGAAAGTCGAAGTTGGAAACCAGGTAGGTGATAAATATCGCGCAAGTAAAAAGCAAAGAAAATAACATAATTATGTGAACTATTTTGACCTTGGGATCTCCATAAATGTCTTGGTAAGTGTAATTCGCCAACTCTCACTTTGCTGCGTTATGGACAGTGTCGTGACTATCCCAAATTCAAAGTTCCAACAGTCTGAAGCCTTACGATGACTCATAAAGCAGTAGGGAGGGCATTCTTACTGGAAATTATTATATAAAATTTAAATTAAATTCTAGATACTTATGTTTTGTATTGTATGTTTTATACATATATCCAATTATTACTGTATTACAAGACATGTAACCACAGTATGTTATTTAACAATGATGCTTTTTAAAATATTATTGTGTTGTCTGTGACATTTATTGTAGGGCCTTTAGTACAAATGGGTCTGTTTTAATGTTTTGTGTGTGTCATTCTGTTGTGAATGTAGTGATTAATTTAGTGAAATGTTTTTGTTATGTAACAGGATAACTTAGATGATTCTTATACTGTACTTATTATGAATTGTACATTTGTCAAATTTGTGTGTTTAGTCACATCATCGACAAAGTTTCAATAAAGTAATGCTACTGCTTAACTGTGGTATTATGCACATGTGCATATCATTGTCTTACACAGCCCTTACTATATAGTATTATCATTAGATCTGATTCACAAATACAAATATCAACAGATTTATTATTACAATCTCAATCTCAACAACAACCCATAATTGTCCCACTGCTGGGCTCGGGTCTCCTCTCACACAGAGAGAGTTTAGGCCATAGTCCAC